>JBAMJV010001766.1:52500-110773 GCA_037951105.1 Echinarachnius parma
CTCCACACTAACTTTTTTCTCTACTGGCCCATTAGGGCAAGTAAAATCATAACTTTTCAATTTTTATATGCCCGAATAGAAAATTTACTTGCCCTGTTACTTCTAGATAACATTTTTCTCTTGTAGTTGGACTTAAAATTTAGTTGCCCGATCGGGCAACCAAACTAGGCCATCTATGAAATTTTACTTGCCTGACATCAATTTTTACTTGCCCCAGGCAATAGGGCAAGTGCTAGTGTCGAGCCCTGCCTACATAGATTTCACAGTTCAAACACTCCTAGCCCAAGACTTTCACATCCAAATGTTTCAATGATAAGTATCTTTCAACCAGAAGGGAAATTCAGAACCCAAACCTGTTCCATGCTTCTATTGATCCAACGAGGCATGTGAGAACAGGTTTAGTTGATTTTGACAATGTTACTAGATCCCTTTGAATGGTATGTACTCACCACTGTATGCCCGGAGTCTTTCATTCCATAGAGCAGGACAGCAATCAATGTGAACACGACCATCAGGGGGCCATAGAGCTCACCAACAACTTTCTGAAATTTAATGAAGATAAAAGTAACAAAATTAAAACATTTGTCGCAATTGATTTACTACTAAAAGTACAATAAATTGAAATTAACGTATATATTGCAAGATATTTGCTTACAAGTATCAACAAGTTGATAATTTATTTCAAAATAAATTCAAGAAAGTTAACCACTAACTTTCTCTGTATAATTTATCTAAAAATACCATAATAATACAACTGCACAATTATTGAAAATAACATTACTACTAAAAGAAGTAAACAAGGCGATAGCCGTAACGTGTCTCGCCCAATTCCGCGCATTCATGCCAATGAAGTTTGGTTACAAACAGATGCAGGGTTGGAAAGTTATTGACTCTTACCCCAGCACTTTCACATTTGACATCATTTGACCTTTGACCCCTGCATATTATGGAGGCCAATATAGGGCATCTACCAATCAAGTTTGGTTACAAACAGATGCAGGGTTGGAAAGTTATCATTCCTAATAGACTCTTACCCCAAAACTTTCACATTTGACCTCATTTGACCTACTTATGTGACCTATGACCCCTGCATATCATGGAGGCCAATACAGGGCATCTACCAATCAAGTTTGGTTACAAACAGATGCAGGGTTGGAAAGTTATTCAAATTTTTGTAAGCGTCACGGACAGACAGACAGACAGACGGCAATTTGGATCCCTTAGTCTCCCTCCACCTACGGTGGGCTCGACAAAAAAGTACAATAAAATGTGCATGTAAATCTAAAATAAATGAAATGAATGAGTGAATTTCAAAACTCTGCACTTGTCAGTAAATCATGTTATGAAGAAATTGGCATTTTAAGTTCACATACCGTGTGTAAAAGACCTATGATTGTGAAATTGAAACAATCATATCTTCGCAAATTATGGACCAATTTGTTAAAACAAAGCATCAAATGAAAGCTTGTGATGAGGCCTTTCTGATGGTATGAAAATCTATATTTTTACTCTTACCAACAAGTGCAGGGTTGTGCTATAGCCAGTCAAAATTATAAGCCCTGAATAAGAATTGATTGTTTCTTGATAAATACCTGTGGGTTTCCTGTCAGCTTTCTTGGTACCAGTGAAAACAATAACCTGTTATTACAAAGAAAAAACAAATTTAAAATTTAAATTTGAATGTTATATCTGAATATATTATGGCAGCAAAATTTGGGTAAGATTGTCAGTTGATGAATTAATTGAATCCCAATTTTGGCTAAGTAATTTACTCAGCCAAGTACTAAGTAAACTGCTTGATATTTTACTTGAGTATTGAATTGAATACCAGTAAAATATAAAAGTCATATTTTGGTGGCCCGATCGGAAAAACAGATATTGACAAAATTAGAAAAATCTTGTTTGCTTCCATGTTATGCTTCATCTATGATCACATGTTTGATCAGGAAAGAGTGATATTTGAATAGTAAAAAGTTTACGCATGAACTACAATATTGGGGCCAGTACATTTTTCTTTCAGGCCACCAGATAAGGGGAAGAAACAATTTCCCTGGCCCAACTGAGCCACTGACAAAATAGGTAAGTGTGGAGCCCTGCTTAAGCTAAATACTGTAAATACAAGTTAACTGCTTGATTTTTTACTTGTGTATTGAATTGAATTGAATTGAATTGAATTTGGCTGGAATATAGAGACAAAATTTATACCTGGCTACGACAACTTTAGGCTCGACATCAAAGTACGGCCTCAGGACGTCGATGTTCCCGTAAATGTCAAACGCTTTCCTGGCTTGCTGCTTGCTGGCTTGCCATACATGAAGAAATAAATAAATAAATAAAATAAAGGAAAAATCAAAGACCCCTCAAAGCTGCCACAGAGCGGCTATAGGCCTCTGGTATTGCCCAATACCTTGCAACAAATTTATGTTTAAAGGGACTTAGTAACATTGTCTAAATCCTCAAAATCCAATTGAAATTCTAGCGGTTCTAGTGGACATATTAGATAACAACAATATACATTGTATCAACCACTCATCACTTTTTGCAAAGTTACTAGATCCCTTTAACATCAAAGTACAGCCTGAGAACGTTCAAGTTTCTGTAATGACTGCTGCTTGCTTGCTGCCACACCTGAAGAAATCAATTAATCAATAAATGATGAATAAATCAAAGCCCCTTCAAAGTTTCCACAGAGCAGCTATCTGAGCAGCTATCTGCAAGAATCTTCATGATTGAAGGAGGTATATTAACCCGAAGAAGAAGAAGAAGACCTCTGTGATATTTTAGATGGTTTAATACCATGCAACAACGACTTTAGGCTCGATATCAAAGTAATGCCTGATGTTCCCTACTCCAGCCCTTCCCCTGATCCCTTTGCTTTAATACGGCTACTAAATTAAGATTTTGGGCCACTAAATTGTGAGAAATCCTTCATTATTTTGCCAGACTGCAACCACAGGGGAAAAGGTGAATTTTGAGCATTACAGCTTGGCTACAAAGCATTTGATCTACAAACAAGTGAACTTACCGAATCAGCCATCTGACGGCGCATGGCATCCATTAGAGTTGTTCCAGATTGATCAGCCTGATCTGTTCCTTCCCCCGGCCCAGCCTCGCCCTAAGACCCCATCCTTTCCTCAAGACCTTCCCCAAATCCCTTTTCCTCTTCTTCCTCTTCTTTACAAACATGTATCTCATTGTAACTCTTTAAGGAGCCCTATGATACTTACCGAATCTGCCATCTGGTTGCGCATGGCATCCATTAGAGTTGTTCCTGATTGATCAGCCTGATCAGTACCCTCCCCCGGCCCCGCCTCTCTCTAAGACCCCACCCTCTCATCAAGACCTTCCCCAAATCCCTTTTCCTCTTCTTCCTCTAAGTATACATACTGTGTATCTCATTGTTACTCTTGAAGGAGCATCCTACCCTAGGCTACTTACCGAATCTGCCATCTGATTGCGCATGGCATCCATTAGAGTTGCTCCTGATTGGTCAGCCTTATCTGTTCCTTCCCCTGGCACCGCCTCTCCTTCACTCCCCATCCTCTCATCTGCCAATCCAGGTGGTTGCCTTAGCGATGGGGGCGTGGCATCATCTCCCTCATTGTCTGCCAGGTAATTGGCATCCGACAGATCAATCACCGCCGAGGAGTTCTGCACAAAAAAACCCCAGAAAATCAGTGAAAAAAATATGCAGGGGCTCGGCACATCTACAAAGTAAATGGTCCACTCAGGTGGACCATTTACACGCGATATACACTAATACGCTGGAGATAAGCATACCGCCATTCATACACTGTACCGTTCAACAGTTGAACGCTATGTTTTAGGACGCATCGGTAAGGATAACGGACAGGAAATAATCATTTTTTTTCTACATTTTGCGGTCTTCAAAACAACCGAGTCGGTAATTATTAGCATTTAAAATAAATGAATGTTTTTTTGCATTTGAGGGGTAAATAGAGGGAGAAATCAGCCGACAAAAAATGTTGGATAGTGCAGCAGGCAGAAGAGGTTGATCTCCGCACAACGCTATTGTAATGTACAGTACCTATGTTGGATAGTGCAGCAGGCAGAAGAGGTTGATCTCCGCACAACGCTATTGTAATGTACAGTACCTATGTTGGATAGTGCAGCAGGCAGAAGAGGTTGATCTCCGCACAACGCTATTGTAATGTACAGTACCTATGTTGGATAGTGCAGCAGGCAGAAGAGGTTGATCTCCGCACAACGCTATTGTAATGTACAGTACCTATGTTGGATAGTGCAGCAGGCAGAAGAGGTTGATCTCCGCACAACGCTATTGTAATGTACAGTACCTATGTTGGATAGTGCAGCAGGCAGAAGAGGTTGATCTCCGCACAACGCTATTGTAATGTACAGTACCTATGTTGGATAGTGCAGCAGGCAGAAGAGGTTGATCTCCGCACAACGCTATTGTAATGTACAGTACCTATGTTGGATAGTGCAGCAGGCAGAAGAGGTTGATCTCCGCACAACGCTATTGTAATGTACAGTACCTATGTTGGATAGTGCAGCAGGCAGAAGAGGTTGATCTCCGCACAACGCTATTGTAATGTACAGTACCTATGTTGGATAGTGCAGCAGGCAGAAGAGGTTTATCTCCGCACAACGCTATTGTAATGTACAGTACCTATGTTGGATAGTGCAGCAGGCAGAAGAGGTTGATCTCCGCACAACGCTATTGTAATGTACAGTACCTATGTTGGATAGTGCAGCAGGCAGAAGAGGTTGATCTCCGCACAACGCTATTGTAATGTACAGTACCTATGTTGGATAGTGCAGCAGGCAGAAGAGGTTGATCTCCGCACAACGCTATTGTAATGTACAGTACCTATGTTGGATAGTGCAGCAGGCAGAAGAGGTTGATCTCCGCACAACGCTATTGTAATGTACAGTACCTATGTTGGATAGTGCAGCAGGCAGAAGAGGTTGATCTCCGCACAACGCTATTGTAATGTACAGTACCTATGTTGGATAGTGCAGCAGGCAGAAGAGGTTGATCTCCGCACAACGCTATTGTAATGTACAGTACCTATGTTGGATAGTGCAGCAGGCAGAAGAGGTTGATCTCCGCACAACGCTATTGTAATGTACAGTACCTATGTTGGATAGTGCAGCAGGCAGAAGAGGTTGATCTCCGCACAACGCTATTGTAATGTACAGTACCTATGTTGGATAGTGCAGCAGGCAGAAGAGGTTGATCTCCGCACAACGCTATTGTAATGTACAGTACCTATGTGTGGGGCTCGGGGCAAAAAAGAGCCCTGGAAAATTGCACAGAGTTCAATGCAAATCAAATTTTGGGGTGTTATTTTCATGCAGGCAAGTTTGAAAATTAGCCCCCGAAAAATGAAATACAATTTTTTCCCTGCAGAAGATGCTTACCCCATCATGGCCCACACATAGCACATGTGACTTGGTCTTGAATTTTAATAACTAAAATATATTCCACAGGTCTATTGTTTAAATGTCATTAAAAGGAAGAACAAAAATAGACATCTTGCCAATTTGTTGACAAATACAATGAAACATTTTTAGCTCTTGCCCTTCAATTTTGATGGGTTATATTATTTATTTATTCATGGTATTTATTTTGAACATGTATGGCAGCAAATAAGCTGAATTGCACGTGCTTACTGTTAATTTTAATTTTTGAAAAATGTATTAATTTGCATAATTATGGTAATATCATATGTTTACCCATCAATCATATATTCTTCATAATTAAACATTGGTTTTTACTACATAATATTCTTTAGACCATTTGGAATAATTACAACAACAAAATTTGGAAGAGCCAGGTTCTTCCTTGTTTTCTACTATTTTTATAATTTCTTATATTTCTTTGTTTTTTGTTTTTTTTGCTTAAAATTAAATGTATTTTATTGTAGTTGTTGTTTATTTTATTTTTTAACGATAAATCAACTACTTTGAACCTCAAAACAAACACCTAAAATGTAAACAAGACCAAATAACCAATGATATATCTCTTTTTAATTTCATGAAAACTGATATTTCCATGTATTGTACACAAATCACGAAATTTAGCGATTTTCGGGCTGACATGCATAGACAAAAGGTCACGTGACTTTGTAACAGTACATGTAGGTCAGATTTTCAAATCGATGAAAATCGGATTGCAGCAATCGGATCGGATCGGTAAAAAAAAAATAAATAAATAAATAAAAAAAGAAAAAAAAAGAAAAAAAGAAAATGATCCCTAAAAACATATTTTGGGAATATAAATTAATACCAAAGCAAAATATATCCATATTAATAAGCCCAAGGTAATCTTGTACGGGTATGCTTTCATTTCAAACTGATTACCTCTTCCTTTACAAAATTAAGCACGCCGATTTTGAGCTTAGTCCCATGTGATCAATTTGGCGTAACCTTTCAGAATCACATGGGACTAAGCTCAGAATTATATTCCCAAAATATGTTTTTTGGGGATCATTTTTCATTTTTTTCATTTTTTTTTTTTTTTTTTTTTTTCCGATCTGATTTTTTTCCCGATTTTTTCTGCATGATCGGAAATCGGCAAAAATGATCCGATCAACCATGATCGGATCGGGATCTGCATGCCGATCCATGGCAATGATCGGTTACAGCATTAATGTGAATGTGATGTTTTGTTGAAATTTAGTGATTAGATTAGTCGTGTCGACACAATAAAAGCCAATTCTCAAGACTTACAATCCGTAAGAATTGCAAAATGTGAGTCCAAACGATGCCATACTCTCAAGAGTTGCAATTAAAACAGAAAGTTGTGTGCGCGCCTTTTCTCATTTGAAGTCCCACGCACTCACTCGAGTTTTCACATACTAGGAATTCGACTCGGTTTTTCATTATCTTAGACTCAGTCTCACAATTATTTTGTGTAGCGCCCTCTATAACGAAACTCAACTATCCCTTTAAACTCTGACCGTTCCTCATAGTCCCACAATATAATTGTTGATACAATCTCCATTTTTTTGGTAATTTGCAGGAAAGCCAAGTGCAAAGTGCCGCCCTCAGCCTCAGGTCAAGGCATCTCCGACTGCTTTACATCGGGGAAGTTCTGGCTGTAACCCAGTTGAGCACCCCGCTCAACACTCGCACTTTTGCAAATGCAGTGGCAGTGAAACTGTGCGGTCTAAACTACTCATTAATTATAGATACTTGCATAACACGCCAACGTTTTTGACGGTATTTCAATGCCTTGAACATTTTGTACATGAATATGGAAAACAAAAATCATTATTTGTAAGAGAAAATGCGAAATTAGGAAGATTTGTCTCACCATGTCGTTCTTCGCAAACCACTGTGAATTTGAAGTTGCCATGTTGGACATTTCATGTTGTTGTTTTTGTTTGTCATTTATCTCGAATAGTCTTGGTTCAAGCATCGATATTATGTCGATAAAATGAAAATAATCGAAAAAAATAATAACGTAGTACAGAGAGGGAGGCGGCAAGGGGCCAATTATTGGACAGAAAAAAAACAATTGCTGAAAAGAAATTGTAATACAATTCATGAATTTCATAAATATCATAATTTTCAATGTAATTTAGTGAAAACTACATTTTTAAAGGGATAATTGAGTATACTAGTTCTGTACTGTAGTCGAGTTTTGGTATAGAGGGCGCTACATGAAATATTTGTTTGTGATGAAAAATATTTTTTTTCTAAACAATCTAAATATCGCCCGGTGATGCCGGCCGGTGTGAACTATTTTCAAATAAAAATATATGTTTTGGATATTTCAGCCGTTTCTGAACCGATTTTGATCAATTAATAAAGTTTATTCTGTCATTAAAATTGTATGATCTTTCAAATTTGACAGTCAGTTTTTCATTATCTCACAAAAAAATATCGGGGGCACTTCGGGAAATACCAATACTCAACACTACCTTTAAAGGGATAGTTGAGTATTGGTCAAACTTAACTTTAGTAACCGAAACCTGCACCATTACGGTACAAACTAATAGCTATAACTCCACCATGCTCGAAAAGAACCCCTGTTATCATTCAAAAAGAGCCGTTACAACTCAAGAGGGCGCTCTCTAAAAAAAACTCATTGGTTTTAGCCATTTTTCATACAAAATTGTGCATTTTGATGTTTTGTTAAAATAATGATTCAATAGAGATATCATCAACAAGTTTTGAAAAACCTATTTAGATTTTTTTCAAAGTCTATAAGCATTTTTTTTTTTGTACATTTTCTTAATATATAGGTTTTCCCATTCATTTTAACACTTTTGTCATTCAATTTCGTCCCGAGAAGCCGAGAATGTGCCAATGCCAACTTCAATTTCGTCTATTGTCGACCAATTTCACAAAAAGTCCATTCAATTTAGTCATTTGTCACACATTTTCGTCCAGTACAATTCAAATTCGTCAGTCACAGAAGTGTTCAGCAACTGTGACCGACGAATTTGAATTGTAATCGACGAAAATGCGTGACGAACGACTAAATTGAATGGACTTTTTGTGAAATTGGTCGACAATAGACGAAATTGAAGTTGGCATTGGCACATTCTCGGCTTCTCGGGACGAAATTGAATGACAAAATGACGAAAATGAATGGGAAAACCTATAGTAAAAATGTCCCCTGGCGGAGAACTTTTGAATAAAATTACGTTTATGGATATTTCAGCCGTTTCTGAACCGATTTTGATCAAATAAAGTTTATTCTGTCATTAAAATTGTATGTTCTTTCAAATTTGACGGTCAGTTTTTCATTATCTCACACAAAAATATTTTGTGAAGTTCCCTCTTTACCAAAACTCAACTATCCCTTTAACACAATGTGATAGCTGAGAGAAGTAGAATTTTGTTGAGTTTATTGAACTGTTTGATCATAATCATGCTAGTTTGTACAATGTTTGTACAATGTACAGATCGAGGCGCCGATTCGTTCGGAAAACACAATGCATTGGCGCGCCTGCAGCCACATGGATTCTGAAACGTTGTTGATATGTGAACAAATCGATAATTATTATGTGTTTATCTATGATCTGATATGTCTACTGAGTGATGTGTGACATTTCCACGGTAAATGAATGTCATATGACCGAGTATTGAGCAAAAATGCAAAGTGATATTCGCCTTTCCTGAGTTTCCTCGCACTGCCTTTGGACATAATAACATTATTCATTAGATTTATTATAAATCTGAACAATTTAATCGAATAATTATAGTAAACGGAAGAGAAATTCGGAAATCCGAAATATGTTTCCTGCTTCTTCTGGTAACACGAATACAACGCTTTACATTTGATATCCCAACAATATATTACTTGATATTGGGGTGGTATTCTAATATTTGTCCTAAATATTGTCCTAATTTCTTGCCTAAGTCAGAAAGTTAGGAAGTGCTTAGGATGTGCAAAATTGGTATTCCAATATTTAGACTTAGGACGATCTTAATGCAAATTAGTAAGCTTTGGCCACGCCCACAAGGCAGATGTGAGCCAATGACTGATGTTGTTTCATTTACAAGCATCCAATCAGAAAGGAGAGGGAAGCCATAGCAACTCTCATTAAAGACACTTTGCGTAAAAGCTGAGCAAATGCGCGTGCTGTATTGTCTTTGATCTGCGCCATGAATGTGCAGTGCGCGCTAGATTGATCTGCGCTTATGTAACGGCCACTGGTTTTGTAGGTCACTGCTATGTTTTGTACACAACACATGGGAGTTAGGACAGGGTCAGGGCAATCCTAGGAAATGTCCTAGAAATGTCATCCTAAGTGCATTTTAGAATACCAATTTGTCCTAAGTCGCTAATTTGCATACATTTGCATATTTGCCTTAAAGTTAGGACAAAAGTTAGGAAGTGACTTAGGAGGATATTTAGGAAGGATATTGGAATACCACTTAGGACAAAATCATGACTTAGGACGAAATTTGACTTAGGACAAATATTAGAATACCACCCCAAGACTGCATGTAGGCTACAGCAGGCTTTCTTTCTTGCAAATTAACAAACTTCGACCAGTGCGTAGGTTTCGTTCATTGTTTATACACCATTTAATATATTCAGATGATTGCGTAATATGGAAATCGGGGAATTATATGATAAAATAATATGAAAATAATGCAAGATTATATAAATGAATTATATATATGATTTTGTCAATCATGTCAGATGTCCCTTCCCTCCAGGTTTTGTACATACGGAGACGCGTTGCCCATTGTGTTCACGCGTTATATGAACAAAAATGGACACATGACAGGATTGACAAAAGATCCTCATTCTTCATGACCACTGAAGCAAATCGAATAGGGTTTTCTGCAAGATGCAGGTAATAAGTTATAGTTTCATACCCTGAAATATCATTCTGATTGATCTACTATCTTTAACGTTATCGTTGCAGAGTCCCGTTGTAATTAATTCTGGGACATGCGTAGTCTGAATGGGATAGTTGAGTTTTGGTATAGATGGCGCTACACAGAATTGTTGTGAGACAATGACAAATTGAGTGTCAAATTCGAAAGAGCATACAATTGTAATGAGAGACTAAACTTTATTTGATCAAAATCAATTCAGAAACGGCTAAAACATTACCATTTGTAATAATTTTGGGGCCCCACAAATATACGATAATTTTGAACCAGCCGTAATTGTTAGTTTAAATGCTTCCTCTCTTCAACAATTTACAAAAGAGGTTTTTTCATAGTTGTTGATTATCTCTATCTAGTCACTATTTCAATCAAATATCACATGCACAATATTTTTTATATTAAATGGTTGAAACCAATGAGTTTTTAGAGAGCACCCTCTTGAGTTTTAATGGTTCTTTTTAAAAGGACCTAAAGAATACAACGTACTTTGGCACTTATTCCATAGTTGATGACTTGTAAAATAGGTCTGCCGAAAAAAATCCATGAAAATAAAAAAACAGTAGTGATTTAAGACTAATTTTCTGATGCCAAATCTCATTTAGAAGCCAGTTTACGCCCCACCCACATTTAGGGTCCAGAATCGGCAGCGTGATTGACATGTGATTGACAATTCATTAGCTTACGTCATGACGCGTCATCTACAGAATTTAGTTCATTAGTCCGTACTTTAGATGACGTCACATTTTGGCGATTTAAAAGGGGCGTTCCCAGGACAATTAGATATTTACTAATTACCCCAAAATTGATTGATTTCATGAGAAATGACTGCCAAATTCTTTTTCTTCAGGAAAAATTACATATAAAGAGCCGAATTGTGAAAATTAGGCCATCTAGACGCTACTAGGTCCTTTAATGATAACATGCATTTTACTTAGTCGTTTGTAATTTTGTATTCTTTTCATACATGGTGGATTATAACTATTATTTTGTAAATTAATTGTGCAGGTTTTGGTCACTTCAATTCAGTTTGACCAAAACTGTACTCTCTTAACCTAAATCGGATCAATCGGATCGGCTCTGCGTGCATTTTGCGTCCGATTTTGCCAGTGGGAACTACTCACACGGGACCCGATTCAACATGTTGAATCGTCAGCGACTGAATCGGACCGACTGTGACTTTCAATCAGTGGCGTACCCAGGATTTTTTCAAGGGGGGGGGGGGGGTTATTTTGTAAAATTTTCGAAGCCGAGACCACGGTCCGTCAAAATTTGTCGAGGCCAAGACCGGGTTTTTTCGCAAATTTTCGAGGCCGAGACCAGGTTAATGAGGGTCGAGACCGCTTGTAAGTGGTCTCGAGACCGGCTAAAATTTGAAAAGGGGGGGTGGGGGAGGGGTTCAAACCCCCCCAAAACAGCCATTTTGGGGCCAAAGGGGGGGGGGGGGGGGTTTGAACCCTCCAAACCCCCCCCCCTGGGTACGCCTATGCTTTCAATCGATAAGGGTCGGATCGGGTCGAGTCGTCTCAGTCTGTCTGCGCCGCGTTTTAGAAGCATACAACCCAGTGGCGTAGCTAATGTAGGGTGAGTCGTTTGGAGCACACATCCAGGTCGATAGTGAAAACTCTGCATGATACATTTACTATTTTTTAATGAATTGCTACTCACCATGCATTATGGCAAAAGTAAAGAAGAGTCATAAGAGAGGATTCGAACCCATGATACCAAGTGTTGAAGTCCACAGCGCGACAAGTAGGCCACGTACACCGCTGATGGGCAGTATGGTCCCATTGTAATTATAACCCTCAAACTCACCCAAGCACTAATCCTAGTGACCTTGCGTGACGTCACGATATGAATATTAGTATCGACCTGGACGTAGAGGTGTGCTCCAAATGACCTACCCGCTAATGTAAGGGGGGGGGGGGGGGGCACATGCCGAATCAATTGTAAATTAATTATAAAACTAATTATTTAGTTTATAATTATGTAGGCCTACACTTGGCAAATAAGAGACTTTTCCAGCATAGGGAGTGAAAGACTTGTTGGTGCCCTCTATGCACGTATTCTTGTGTTTGACGTGGAGCTAACCGGTTAAAAAAAAGCTCCGGTAAATTCAGTAACGTGATTGGTTAAATCCTGTCACGTGACTATTTATTATTGCAACAAACATGCACGACCGTGCGGGAAAGGTGCAACAGCTGTGCTAATCACTTTTCGTTGCACACCTTCGGAATGGCTGTGACGTCACAATGCTTGTTTACATAGTTTATATCGAAAACCAAAACTTGCGAAAGTGATCGTGAAAAAGATGGAAAATGCTTGTTTTGTAAATTATCTGTTCCGTAGTGAATAGAGTGGTGAAGTGTGATGTCATAAATGATGTCATAAACATTTTTTTTAGAATTTTCAAATTTGGACTTCATTTTCAGACAGAGCATAACAAATAATGTCCAAATACCGAAAATCAAAGCAATAGGTTACGTATTGGCCGAGATATGCCCATCCGAATGATTTTTTTGGTCAATGGGCAATCAGTGTTATAGTGCACTGGTTCCTAAATTTAGGAACCAGTGCATTATAACACTGATTGCCCATTGAAGTAAAATTAATTCGGATGGGCATATCTCAGCCAATACGTAACCTATTCCTTTGATTTTCGGTATTTGGACATTATTTGTTATGCTCTTTCTGAAAATGAAGTCCAAATATGAAAATTCTAAAAAAGTGTCTTTATGACGTCATGGCTTCTGTACTCTATACATGTTGGCTGTTTTTTAAATTATATGGTGTCTGGTTTGATATTACTAAGATTGGGTATGGAAATGTATATATACAGTGCTTTTATTGTTCTCGCTTTTGTGGACATTTTTCGGCGATTTCGCATCGTGAATTTGACTGTATTTTGCAGCACAGTGAAATCAGTCGGTGAGTGCAGCTGTGATGATGAATAATGTAAATTCCTAATATATTCACACTCTAGAGTAGATATAGACCGGCAGCCCAGAGGTCTTTTGTGCATCGAAAAGCGTACTGATTGTTGAACATATGAATATTTAGAGGAGAATGTAACAAATCCAAAAATATGAGTCTCCCTGGGTGTATCCGTGGATAAAGGGGTCCTTTGCGCCTCCAAAAGTTGGCCCCTGGGGATTGTCCGATGCTTCTATTTTGTGCGATTGTACCGTGTTAATCGTCACTCACGACTCATCACGGCGGGGTAAGCGCATCGTAGACAATGGAGAAATCACTCATGCATGTTACCTTTTTCGAACATTTTACGTTGGCTGTTTTGAAAGACGAAATACACGTTGATTAATTGGGGATTATATCCAAAACCTCTTGCAACTTAACAAATATGTCTTACAGATTACAGAATACATATTGATAGCACGTTTGCATATGCAAAGGCCATATAAATACATTTGAATGAACCCCATCACCAAAACAAGATCAAACAGGGCTTCCACTTACAAATTAATTTCAAGACATTACATAAACACCCGTCTCGAAAATAGCCGAATACAGAGGAACCAATATGAGCGCATGGCATAGCGACAGGGCACACACACACATTTACCTATGGTCATGCGTCAGGAGGTCGCCTCATTTTGCGTTACAAGCCGATTTGAGATCCTGCGAGAGAATGTCTATTGTCCTCTACATGCAGCTATGGCGCCAATACACACATAAAACTGACCTTTACGTCATAGGTGTGCAGCGATCGTGTCGTATGGGTTCATTTATAACATTTACGTACGGAAATACAATTTCTGAAAGTGGAAGGTCATTTTTGTAAAAACAACTTTGACGAGTCGATCTTCAACATTCAGAGGCCGATCTTCAACATTCAGAGGCAACTGTAGGGTAAATTTAACGATGACATTTGTATCCAATATGTATTCTGTAATCTGTAAGACATATGTGTTAAGTTGCAAGAGGTTGGGATATAATCCCCATGCATCAACGTGTATTTCGTCTTTCAAACAGGCAGGCAACGTAAAATGTTCGAAAAAGGTAACATGCATGAGTGATTTCTCCATTGTCTACGATGCGCCTTACCCCGCGTGATGAGTCGTGAGCGACGATTAACACGTACAATCGCACACAATAGAAGCATCGGACAATCCCCAGGGGCCACTTTTGGAGGCGCAAAGGACCCCTTTATCCACGGATACACACAGGGAGACTCATATTTGGATTGTTACATTCTCCTCTAAATATTCATATGTTCATCAATCAGTACGCTTTTCGATGCACAAAAGACCTCTGGGCTGCCGGTCTAACGGTCGGCTGTCGGTCTCGATTCGGTCTGTGTGTTATCTCAATGTCGAATGTACACTGAAATCGTGCGTAGAATACAGACCAACACCCGACTGAACATTTCATTGTTCCCGAAAACTTCATTCGGCCGCTTCCAATCGACATCACCCCGAACAATCCCAATTTTCGGTATGGTGTTGGGTCTGGGTTCGGTTGGGCGGTATGACTAGGCATTATGGTACACTTTCATCATCTGATTTCAACTGGTTCCCTTGTAAAACTCCATAATTATACTATCTGATTCAGTTGGACCGACACTGATGCTACAAACAATGTGTGCTAATAACCAGTGTAATGATAGTGGAAATGACGTATTATATCAACATTAAAAAAAAAGGAATATACAGGTTTAGGTTTTCCAAATTTCTCTGCATGATTAAAGTGTTTGGATTTGAAATTATCTAGTGAGAATGTAAACTTTGTACAAAGTCAGTGCAATGAGTTAGCAAAATACCACTTTAGTCCAGTAGTCATCTCTAGGGCCTAGAAATGTTCATAAGTCCAATGTATTTTTTTGCTATTCATGTCTAAATGTTTTTTTAGAGAAATTCAGCTTTGTTGCCACCTCGGCAACATTGAGCAATTTTTTTTATACGCATTATAAGATAATGAGCTAATTTGCATATTTCTGAAATAAGGTCAGAGTCATTTACTATCTAGGAATAGTGCAAACATAATGAAAACTATTATTTAAAGGTGTTTTGGGGTAATGAATTTATTTCGGTGCCCATTTGCATTTGCCATATGGGCAACACCCTGAAATCCAAGATGGCTGCCCCTAATTTGCATATTTATGAATATTATTGGTTTTTGGTAGTTTAATCCATTCATGAGCAAAAAGTACAGGATTTATGTTTCAATCATGTTCTACATATGTATTAAAGATATTTAAGCTTTGTTGCCACCTTGGCAACAATCAGCAATGCATATAATTTGCATAATTAGGTTTTTCACCTAATTTGCATATTCCCAGAAATCAAGTAAAATCGTATATATTGTGAACCCAAAAACTAGAAATTACGAGTAATACCTCTTTTCCAAGGTTTTTGTGGCAACAAATCCATTTCTGATAATTATTCAACAACAAACCATGCAACCCACATAAATCCAAGATGGCCGCCTTTGGCTTCTGTAAGGAGAGAATGTTATTAGTCTGTTTGATCGCATTTATTTCACAAATGTATTATTTTTTACTGTTAAAACAAAACTGAATTGTGAGTCCAGTATTCTAGTTGCCTATTCCAATGATTGAAATTTAAAAAAAAGGTCATCCCGAGCTTTTATAACCAAAAGAAGGAATACATGTATCCTAGCTCGACTAATTTTGGGATCGGCCATCTTGGATTTATATGGGTTGCCATGGAGATATGTCGAATTAACTATCATAAATGGATTTGTTGCCCAGCAAAACCTTGGAAAAGTGGTATTACTCGTAATTTTTAGTTTTCGGGTTCACAATATATACAAATTTACTTGATTTATGGGAATATGCAAATTAGGTGAAAAATCTAATTATGCTAATTATATGCATTGCTGATTGTTGCCAAGGTGGCAACAAAGCTGAAATATCTTGAATACATATGTAGAACATGATTGAAAAATAATATCCTGTACTTTTTGTTTATTAATGGCCTCAGCCACCAAAAACCAATCATATTCATAAATATGCAAATTAGGGGCAGCCATATTGGATTTCAGGGTGTTGCCCATATGGCACACGCAAATAAGCATCGGAAATGGATTCCTTACCTCCAAAACACCTTTAAATAATAGTTTTCATTATGTTTGCTCTATTCCTAGATAGCAAATGACCTCTGACCTTATTTCAGAAATATGCAAATTAGCTCATTATCTTTATAATGCTTATAAAAAAAATTGCTCAATGTTGCCGAGGTGGCAACAAAGCTGAATTTTCTCTAGAAACCATGAAGAACATGATTAGCAAAAAAAAACATTGGACTTATGAATGTCTCCAGGTCTAATACACGACATTTTCGCTCATTAGTCGGTCATATGGCATGCATGCATGTACCATTGCATTTTCAGACATCACTCAGTGGACATCAGATTACAGAAATACATATTGCAACAACCCTTCTTCAGTTTGTGCACATGCTAACAAAGTTACTAGATCCCTTTGAATGAAATAGCTGAGGACAATATTTAGCTTTTGTTCACTTCAAGTATTTATTGGCAAAACTAAAAATACATATACGGAATAATTTGTAGGTATGCTGATAAAATAAAATAAAAATCGAGCAAAAGATACGCGTGTATGATTTTATCAAGCAATATTATTTACAACAACATAAAAAGCAACCAAACGAATATTCTTTTCTACATTAGAAGTATAACTTATCAAGCCTATTGATACCCAAGACAAGCATATTATTATTCAGTGATGATTTGAGCGAAAAATGTATACCGGTATAAATTATGGGTCATTTCGTTTGACATCAAGCTATGTATCACATGGTATAGATCTCAGGAAAGCTATTTTGCTCCGGGTTGGGGGGGGGGGGGGGGGGGGGCGGCGGCGGGGGGAATTAGAATATTTCATTCCACCCCCCCCCCCCCCCCCCTCCTTCCCCATGTCCCCCCTGAACAAAGTATATCGCTCACATCATGTCTATGTCAGTGCTATTATTTGCTACACCACGTCCAGTTGTTTATGTGCCAATGGACATGTTATTTTTTAATACAATATAATTACTTACAATTTATATAATATACAAGCATGCAAAGCTGCAAAAAGCGAATATTCGTCTTTGGGTAGACGAATTGTAACAAACATCCAGTGAAAGCAGTACAATTACTCAATTGTAATGTAAATGTATTCTCAGCTGTTACCGGCGTTTATATTCGTATTAGGGTAAATGAGTAATTTATTAAAATATAGTCCTAGTAATAAACAGCCAGTGAAAACAACTTAATTACAATATAAATATAGGTTCAGATGTAACCTTATATTCGTATATAGGTTTGTCCTAATAGATGCTTAACCCACACGCAGATTTCAAACCTATTTGCAATATGTGAAACGTTTAACATATATACTAAAAGAAAGCCTAACACAATTAACATTGAAAGGACATTTGTTACCACAATAACGACTTTCTGACTCTAAAGCACCCTGTTCGGCCTCTGGTTATACACACTCTCAATACCATAATACATGGTCACTCTGCGTGTCCGAATTCTCAACATTTGGCTAAATAAGGAGGTGCTCCCATTTCACTGGTTGAATGTACTATGCCTAAGTTAAATGTAACCCCGTGTTAAATCAAAACGCTTAAAAGGGGTAGCAACAACCAGTGTTAAATTTAACCCTCTCACGACATGCACGATAAATCAGGATACGATGTGTGTTTATAAAGAATAGATTATTTCACCATTATACGGTAATGGTAAAAGTAGGCTTAGGGACATTACAAGTCATATTAAAGTCCCACTACCGTATCTGACTATAATATAGTTTTCAAACATATATACATTACTGGGCAATTCACCAAAATTATAAATCGTGTAATGTAATAACCAATGTGGCGCTAGCAACTGCATGGAGAAAATTGTATTTGTTTTTGGTCATAAATGACAAAATAGAGAAATAAGCTTTAAAAAGTAAATACTGTACAGCGAAGTGACATGTCACGGCCTCACTTAAAGGTACACCTGCAAAGTGTCTAACTCCACAAAAATGCATTTGAGCTTCCACATTTCTCTTCTAACGTGTTGTTTGGCTTATGGTAAGAGAATAATAAAATAGGGTTAGATTTTTTCAAATGCCCCTTTAGTATGACGATATCTATCATTGATAATCATTCAGCTCAATAGCGTTTATAAACGGTCATAAACGTTATACTGTAATTAGTTGTAAAAGCTGACGCAAATTTTCTCGTGCAGGAAAGCAGTGTTCTTTGTCAATGAAACTTTCGGACATATCTTACAATGATTTTGGTATAGGATTGAAGTCTCAAATGTCATTTTGGGCAATATCTGACACTTTACAGGTGCACCTTTAATAATGCATATCTGTGTTGACATACCGTAACTCCTTGCAGATAATCCACCCCTTTTCGGGTATATACAAAATGGCATTTTAGCATATTTTTGTCTTCTTGTAATTATAATGTAGTTTTCAATTTCAAAGCAGATTCCGTATGATAAATGTTTGTTACGATTGTGCAAGCAAGAATTTTGCAGGGTGCCTACTTTCTTTAGGTGCTTTCCAATGATGACAGCAAATGCAATGTTCTTCTTCTTCTTCTTTTGTTTAATATAACCTACGGTTAGATAAAGCTAGTATATATTTATGTTGACAAAGTATTACTTCGTGATGTCGGCAAGTTCTTTTTTTCTTTTTCTTCTTCTTCTTCTTCTTTTGTTTCTTCTTCTTTTTACATTGGTTTGTCCTTTTTGCAGTAGAAGTTCCTGGCGACCTCAAAATGTCCTGAAACAAAATTAAAACAAATATAATAATTAATAATAATACGAAATGCCATTATTTAAGAATATATTATATAATCCATTACATTCTTGAAAATATGTCAAGGCCGCTTTAACATTGTTTTGACGATCTCTCTATTGAATAACTATTTGAACCAAACATCACATTCACTTCGTTTTTAATAGAAAAAATGGTTAAATCTTTCAGAGAGTAACCTCTTGTGTTAAAAGATGCTTTTTTCAACAGAAACAGCACTGTAACTTATAGCCGTGTGTATTTGTCTACTATTACAGCATCATTGAATTTTAAGTTTTCGTTTTAATGATAATTAATACACGTTTTCTGTTCCTAAAATTCAGTTCGACCAAAACTGTACTATCCCTTTAAACAACGTAACATTCTTCCTTCATTCAATCTTAAATATGAACTCATTATTAGTCGTGGACACTTTAAAAACGAATATTCGATGCTTACCTCAATCAGTAAAAACATACATGACAATTCATTTACAATAAACATATAACAACTACACGTAATAATATGTGTATTTTACGAATAATTGCAAATAACCACCAGAACAACAAATTATATATATATATTTGTCAAATACAACATTTTAAGAATAAAACGTTACATAAAGGAAATGCGAATGATTTACAAGAAATGTTATACAGACTGTCTTATCATAATACAGGATACATACCCGTGATGCTGATATCATACAAATTATCAATTCAAAAATAATACTTTTAAGGCAAACATTAAAGAGATCTAGTAACTTTGTTGACATGTGTAAAAACTGAAGAAGGGTTGATAAAATTAATGTGTATTTCTGTGATCCGTTATGTCCACTGAGTGATGTGTGAAAATTCAAAGGTAAATGAATGTCATAATTATGACCGAGTAATGAGCGAAAATGCAAAGTGATATTTGATAACACTTTTGAAATAACTTTGTATACAATTGAAAGTCTCCCAGGGAGACTTAATCCGAACACTTTAATCATAAATTTCTCTATAATGAATGAGAAAATTGGAAAACCGAAACCCGTTCCATGCTTCTATTGGAAAAACAAATGCAAGGTATGTGACATGGGCGTCGATCTGTCATTGATACCCATTCATCAGGGGGGATGATCTATTCATTCATCCCCCCTGATGAATAGGTATTACGTAAGTATCGACGCCCATGGTATGTGAGAACCACTAGAGTTCTAAGAAAGTGGATTTTGACAATGTTACTAGATCTCTTTAATATCGCGGCTGTAATAATTTAAGGGGATCATTAATTGCAAGAAAGCAAATACGAAACGAAATCAGCATAACTTTTGCAGTACTAGCTCATAACATCAGCAACAAATATAAGCAATAAAATATATATTTGAGCGAAGCAAATTAATTTTTATCTATCTAGGGCCTGTGTAATTATTTTAATCAGTCAGGGTAGCTATACAGAATGTTTTGTTTTACATCGCATAACAATTACTATCCAAATTATATTTCTATCAAAGCGCGATATGCATTATACAGTAGAATGTAAGGATAGTGTGATATACAAACGGTCGCGTAATAATGAATCTCGGTTTAAAGGTTAAAATGAAAACTATTCTGCCGTCATTGGTACGGGTAAGTCGACAGGTATATTAATACAATACTGTGACGTCATCATATTCCATTAACGTTATTCAAGAAATATTAATAGAGATGAAATATGTTATTCCTGGTATCAAATCTTATTTGGATTTATGTCCATGCATGCAATGACAGCGTTATCATAAGACAGACTAAAAATGTCGAGTGAGCCACGTTGATACTTATACGTAGAGATACACATGCACACAAAATTATTATAAACACGAAACCATACAAATTATAACAAACAAACAAATAAACAAAGCAACACAAAACCATATACCAATTATAACAAACAAAGCAACACAAAACCATATACCAATTATAACAAACAAAGCAAAACAAATCGAAAACAGACGGGCATACGGTTATTGGTGTCACATTATATACGAAGACAAACTAAGCAATACATAATTAACAATTATGATTCAGACATTAAAACATGACAGATGCTTGTAATTACTTGGATACCCATGCACATGCCTGGCCGGTTTAGAGGGCTCATTCATTCACAATGGTCGGTCTTTCTTGCAGTATATGTTTCCATTCGCTTGGTAATAACCTGGTAGTACAAAAATGGATTTGATTAATAACCAAATAATGATAATAATGATATATATATTATTTATAACGAGCATATGACATAAGTCGCTATGAAAAAGGGAAAGTAAAGAGAAAGTTAAGAATATACCGTATACGATATGCTTAACAAATGGTTAACGCTTGTGTGGTAATTGCCTGCATAACTATGGATGGAGGAAAATAATTTTGATTTGAGTCAAAACCTCTATTTCCAAAATTAATAAACATTAAACAATGACCAATGCGGTAATATCATGTGTTATTATTGTAATGAGAAATTCATCTATTTGAGACCATCTTTCTGACTGCCGTGACTTAGCAAATTAATCAAACAAGTTAAACTAAATAGTATACTATTTAATGACAATGGCAATAACTGACATCTAAATATTTATAGCAGTCCATAATATCATTTTGCTTTCATTCCAATCATCTCTACTTTATACTAACATTTTCTTTATCTATATAAAATACGGCCTTGCCAGCAACACTCATTTCCATTCAACACTGCAAAAAACTTGCTGCAATCATGATATACCTTAACATGTTCCCTACTGGATTTTGCAATCCCTATGGAGTTAAAACAGGGCCCACCAGTATAAGGTGTTTCCCTAATATAACACTCAAATCCTATTTTAGCATCAATTTTTCAGTAGTGATGAACGTCCAATTGAATCGATGCTAACATCATTGTATAGTGTTTAGTGAAACACCTTACATGTTCCCACGCAGGGGTAAGGTACCTTGTTTTCAAAGGCGTAGGAGGCGGGGTGGGGCGGGGGGGGGGGGGGGGGGCTAGGGCTGCATCCCCCTTGAGTTAAAAAAAAATGGCCATATTCGGGCAAAGAGCACCAGTCATCTTCGGGCATAAATAATGTCATTTTCTGGCAAAATAATTTTCATTTTTGGTCAGGTTAAAGGGCGGAGGGATAATTATTAGGCAAAAGACCCACGCAGCCCCCCTGAGAGAAAACGTGCCCCTACGCCCATGGTGGTACTGTCGTGTGCAAAACATCGCTTATTTGGGCGAATAATGATTAAACTAATCCGTTTCCATACAATTTGTCTATGCTTGGGAAAGTCTCTTTGAAGATATTGTTGCAAATGGATTTCTATTAAAGTAGTTTAAATAGTAGTTAAATTTGGGCCAAAATATGCATCCGTGGGCAGATGTTACAACATATAAAGTAAAAAGAACACGTGAATCGAAGGTGCGTTATGTGAAAAGTATTCTCTCAAAATTGCATTATGTTTTCATATTAATTTTATTGATAGTTTTGTCTTCAAATCGTTTGTATTAACAGACCATTGGGTATATAAAAACGTTAGACCAGTGAGCTTTTACCACAGAAAAAAAAAAAAAAAAGAATTCTCATTAGTGGCTCAACTTTAGTCCGGGGAAAAAATTACCAGTAACTTGTTAAACCGTTTTGTCCCTGTAACATTTCACTAGCCCATTGGTGGTTTTGAACTAGAAACATGCATTTTGAACTAACTTTTGAAGTAATAATGGAGTTATCATTTAACAAAAACGGCATAGTAGCCTACCTTATTTTCGCAGCTCCCCAAAATTCACCATGATAATAATTAAACGGTGATGAATGAATGAATGGGGGGAAAAGGGATAAGAAAAGGAGGACGTCCTAAAAAAAACACTTTGCGAAGAACTTTGGAAGGCGAGATAAAAAAAAAGAAAGAAAAAAAAGGACCTTGGGGAACCATGGGGAACCATCCACCCAGCTAGCCACCTGAAGTCGGGCCGATGTTGGAAGTTGGTTGCCGGATGTCGGCATATCGCCGTTGGCTCGAGGTTAAAATGTCCGCCATCGTCACTACGTCATATTTGTGATATATTGGCATAACGTCATTTTCCGACAATGGCCCAACATCATCTCATGACATGATGTTGGGCCATTGTCGGAAATTGACGTTATGCCAATATATCACAAAAATGACGTAGTGACGATGTTGGGCTGGCGGACATTTTAACCTCGAGCCAACGGCGATATGCCGACATCCGGCAACCAACTTCCGACATCGGCCCGACTTCAGGTGGCTAGCTGGGCAGAGACTGGCCCAGGATCGGAGGGAGTGGAAGACTTTTGTTGCTGCCCTATGCCAGGAGGCATGACGGGCAAGTAAGTAAGAATGATTATGGAACCAATGACCAAACTTTCATCACGGCAATATCATGACTCAGAAGTAGATCTATATGGTAACAACGGTTTCATGCAATGCCCCTATTCGTCAATCAAATGTAACCCTTTAACATATTTAACCTCATGTATAAATCGACTTATTGTTATAGTGTCTGTACAGCAAAATATGTGACATCAACATCCAACTCCATTAAACTTTTCATAACTAATCAGTTTTTAGGTTTGATATAGGTCTTCCCATCCATTTAAACACTTTTGTCATTCAATTTCGTCTCGAGCAGTCGAGAACGTGCTAATGCCAACTTCAATTTCGTCTATTGTCGACCAATTTCACAAAAAGTCCATTAAATTTGATCGTTCGTCACGCATTTTCGTCGAATTTGAAATGTACCTGACGGAAATGTGTGACAATTGACTAAATTGAATGGACTTTTGTGAAATTGGTCGGCAATAGACGTAATTGAAGTTGGCATTGGCACATTCTCGGCTTCTCGGGACGAAATTGAAGTACAACTTTATAAAAATTGAATGGCAAAGTGTTAAAATGGATGGGAAATCCTATAATATAATTTATAATTATTTCAGGATCAAATTCATACATAGATGGACATGTACATAGGAGTAGGAATTTTGTCCCTTGTTCAATAGGGGGAAAAAATAGTTCCCCCAAATAAAAATAACAAAACATGAAGAAGAAAAAAAGAAGATATTGTTGACCATACCGATTCCTCGCAGGTTTTTGCCGCAGACGGCGCAGTTGAAGCAACCGTGATGAAAACCGTGGTCTCGGATCCTTGTGAATTTTCCTCTGTAAAAAGGGAACATAAATCAAAACGACCGAATTTATTACATTAAACTGGAGAATGTTTTCGTCCATAATTCAGTTAATTCGGCAAATACAAATCAGATGGAACCTGGAAGGCAATAACTTTACACCCCCAACAAACATGGTGACGATAAAGAGTAGAAAAGGGACAATATTGTGAGCCCCCCTGCACAGTATGTCAATGCACTTGTGGGCCCCTCGAAATACATAGGGGTCAAGTAAAAACTATTATGTGCCCCCCCCCCCCCCCCCCCCCTTCCCCACCTCCTGGCGTGGCGTGGTCGGAATAATTAGGGGCACGCACATTATTGGAGCAGCACACCTTACGTTTATTTATTTTTTGTCAACTTATTGGGGGGGGGGGGCGGACATGCCCTCCATGCCCTTCTACCCATCCCCCCCCCCTAAATAAGCAACACCACTGCCCTCAGTTTGCCCATGCCCTGCCACTGCATAAGCCCTTGTCACATATCACAGGATAGCGTCAACAGACGCCCGACGGAGAGCAACATGTTCAATCCCTGCGCGGCCTCCGTTCGAATGTGTTTCTTTCCCTATTTCGTATTCGGCGAATGCGTTCCTGATCAGGCGATGTCCCTTGTTTCATCTGGCGGAAAGTTTTGTGCATGCAGCAATGGAGACAACAACTTTCACCACCGGATAATTTAATTTCGCAAATTCTACATCGGTTGGGCATCCATTTACGCTATCCGGTGATATATGACCAGGGGGTGTTTCACAAAAATTATAAGTTGAACTTACAAATTATGGAAAGCCGTAAGATTCTTTGAACAAAAAATGCAAACATTATTTTAAAAGGCATACAATGTTGATTCACATTATGATATTTTCTATTATCAATGGTATTCCATGTTCTTGATGTAAAATTTATGAAAACCTAAAATACTTGCATTCTTGCTTTTGAACATTTTTTCCCCCCCAAGGCAACAACAGGCTTTCCATAGATCTACGTTCAATTTAGAATCTGTGCCTTACACGAGTTTCTCCCCACACGCCACACAGTGCCCCTCTGGGACGTTCTTCAGCATCTGCTGTTGGACGGGGGCGCGTGCCTCCTTGCCGAACACAGTCTCCGAACCTTTGGCATCCCCGCCGAAGATATGCTTCGCTGTGTGAAGATATATCAAACAACAAGGAAGAAGATATATTAAAGAGATGATATTTATATTGATTTGAATGGTTTTTGATCAAATAAAAATGTAGCAAGTGTCTGATGTTGTTCGGGGCCGCGGGCCTCCATGCCGAACACAGTCTCAGAACCCTTGGTATTCCCGCTGAAGATATGCTTCGCTGTGTGAAGATAACAAACAACAATATAATATATTTGTATGCCGAAAAAAGGATAAACGCCTTTTTTGTCTTTGATTAAGATAAAGGCACTATCATATCACACACATTAAAATTAAGCACATAAAACACGCATAAAAGCTTGTCAATACAATTTTAGAATATTATATGAATAAAAGTACCACTCATTTTGTTTTCAGCAGGTTTACATGCCATTATGTCATGTATGTGATTCATATGGATCGTGGATATAATTATTCATCAGAGTTTGACTGGAGATATTAAAGCTGTGTCAAGGTATCAAACAATAACACACACGCACAAAAACACACACACGGGACGAACACACACGCACACATACACACACACACACACACACACACACACATACACACACACACACACACACACACACACACACACACACACACACACACACACACACACACACACACACACGCACACACACACACACACACACACACACACACACACACTCATAAAGACATACAAACAGACAAACACACGTACATACCCGTGCCGTCTTCCAGCCTGTTGAATCACTCTGAGATGCTGATCAAAGAGGCACATATTTTGTGGATTAAAAACAAATGTCCCACACACCAGCTCACGCCAACGAACACACAAGTATACACTCTTAATTATGAGATATACAAACAGACAAACACACGAACATACGGTATAACATACCTGTGCCGTCTTCCAGCCTGTTGAACGACTCTGAGATGGTGAATGGGTTTGAGTTGAGCGCCTCTCCGGCGTCGGCTACGTCCTGATCGGTGATCACCGGTCGATCGACCTTATCTTCGTCATCCTGGCCGTTCTGTCAAAATGTAAACGCATTAAAAATCACGATATATTGGTATTATGGTCGACTCACATGCCTAACATGCTGGTGACGGATTTGTTTGATATTATTCACAATTTCGACTCTGAATTTTGTCAGCCGACATCATCCTGATAATAATATTCATTCAGACAAACTACCAATAACTTGTGGAGTTCCCCAGGGATCTGTGTTATAGGTCCAACGTTATTCCTTATTTATATAAATGATCTTCCTTACTCGTCCGATTATTTTAATTTCCGTCTCTTTGCAGACGATTCTAGCTTATTTCATACTTTTCAGGGTGTAGGAGATGCTATTAATTTGATTGAGATGGAAAATGATATTGATTTGATAATGACCTGGTGTAAAGAAAATAAACTTACTATTAATACTACGAAAACTAAGTACATCATATTTAAAAGTAGGTGCAGGAAAATTGATGTTCTTGGTAATATTGTAATGAACAATGAAACAATTGAAAAAGTTCATTATACTTCATTTGTTGGAGTCAATATTGATGAAAATGTAACATGGAAGAAACAAGTTGATTCTGTTTGTGTCTCCTTGAGAAAGAACATATATAGGTGTATTATATAGAATACGAAATGTTGTGCCTAAAAGAATGTTAAAATTGTTGTACTTTACACTTGTTGAACCACACATTACATATGGCCTAGAAGTCTGGGGTGGAACTTATCCGTCGTATTTAATGAACATATATTTGCTTCAAAAGAGAGCCATGCGTGCAATATGTTTCAAGAGTCCAAGGGAGCACACAGCTCCATTATTTATGGAATTATCTGTCCTTAATATTTTTTATTTATACAGATATGTCATAGGAACAGTGATGTTTGATTTGATAAACGATAAATTCTCACAAAGCTTAGTTACTTATTGTACTCGCATTGATCATTGTTATATGATACTAGAAGTAAAAATGACGATAAATTCAAAACAGATCCAATAAAATTAGAATTAGCAAAACAATCCATTTCATATATCGGACCAAAAATATGGAATGAACTTCCAAATAATTTAAAAAGTAAAATGTCAAGACACACGTTTCGTAAATTGTTGAAAGGTTATTTGTTACATTCGAAATTATTCTTTTCCATTTGTATATATATGTTCGGCATTCTTGATTCTGTATTTTTTATGAGCACGTACATTATGTTTATATGACAACTGCGTTGTCTATTGTGCTTTTAATTCCAATACTTATTTAATGCATATTTTTATAAGGGCTAGACCACCTAGCATTTTGTGCTATAACTAGTTCCTTTTTTACCAAGAAGATTTAATTTTGTGGAATCTTTGTATTATATTGTAAATGTTTTCAATTGGTAAATAAATTTCATTTCATTTCATTTCATTTCATTTCATTTCATTTCATTTCATTTCATTTCATTTCATTTCATTTCATTTCATTTCATTTCATTTCATTTCATTTCATTTCATTTCATTTCATTTCATTTCATTTCATTTCATTTCATTTCATTTCATTTCATTTCATTTCATTTCATTTCATTTCATTTCATTTCATTTCATTTCATTTCATTTCATTTCATCCTGATCAGTGATCACCGGCCGCTCTATCTTATCTTTGTCATCCTGGGGGTTCTAAAGAAACAAACAAAAACGTAATTAGCAAACCACCTAAATTAACTGCTAAGTAGTTTGCTTATGTTTTAATTAATCGAAATTTCGATATCCGGCATCGCGATGTTCCGTTAGGTCCTTGCGGCGAATTGCAACGAGACCGATCATCTGCAGAATATTACGTAATAATGGCCCGAATTATCATGCATTGACTCAATTTGAGCCCGGCCTAAAAAGACAAAGACTATACCGGTAACCAGTTAAACCATTTTGCACCTGCTTACCTATTGTCTTGTTGCTATTCGCCACCGACTAAATCTATTCTAATAATTTGTTTCCTTTCATTATCCAGTCAATCCCTTGAGTTCTGCTTAAAGGCATCAGGACAATGGGCCCCTTGAAATGCAGTCATAGTATAGTCGGTCATCAGCCAAATTGCGTCCTGGATCATCCATGACATTGTATTGCTGGTGACCGGTTAAACTATTACTGAAATAGCAAGCAGCCCTTTGTAAAGAGTTAGAGGGATTGACTGGATAATGAAAGGAAACAATTATAATTTCTCCGGTGGCGAATAGCAACAAGACAATAGGTATGCCGGTGCAAAATGGTTACCGGTAGTCTTTTTCTTTTTAGGTCGGGCTCAAGTTGAGCCACTGATGAGAATTCGGGCCAATGAGACATTCACCACATTTTATTACCTTACGAGAATTTTGTTTATTTATTCATAATATCGAATTCTTATTTTTCACATTTAATCTTTTATTTAATAAATTCGATATTCTGTCATTTATCTAATTGTGCAGAATAGATGTGTGAAGTCGAATATAACTTCTGAAATGTGAGCGATGTTTACATCTGAGTACGTCGTATAGTACACGGCACCTTTAACCTGCCCTATAAATAGGTGGGACTCCCCCGGGAAGGGCTACATATTTGGCATTCCAAGCGATGGCGATCGCGGCTATCAACAGGAAGCCCTAGCGATCAAGGCCCGTTGCGTCGACTGGCTCGATCATATCGCTGGTTTTAATCATGCGTATGAAAGGAAATTTGTGTCAAACATCCTTAATTCTGTGCGACTAGTATCTTGTCCAAGATATAAGCTAGCACGCACGAACATACATGATACTTCACCGTAAATAGTGTTGATTTGAATCGCCTTTCATAGTGAGCATAACTAACTGTATCTGTTATCGTGTTGCTTATCTGTAACAATAATCATTTCTATCACTACCTCCTCGAAGCAATATCAGATGTCCGTACCCGCAGACTGTTTGCAATGTACTCATATGTATGTGCAAGAGTATGTGCGGAGTATCTATTTAGTTGGACTTAGAAATTATGGAAAACCGTAATTAGTTTCTTTGACATTTTTTTGAACAAGTTCTTTTAAAATGCAAACAAAATGTTGATTCAAATAATTAATATTTTCTATTATCAAGGAAATGTCATGTTCTTGATGTAACATTTATGAAAAGTCTAAAATACATACACTTTTGCTTTTGAACATATTCTATTCTAAGGTTTCAAATGGCTTACCATAAGTTTAAGTCCAACTTAGAATCTATGTGAACCCCGCCCCCTCCCAGATGCAGTTCAAGGGGCATGAGGACAATTTCTCTACCCCCCCCCCCCCCTCCAGTCGAAGGCTGTGCCCTCCCAGTTGTCCTTCACCCCCCCCCCCCCCCCCCCCAATTACTCCATCCCGCAATTCGTAAATTTGTTTGTCACTCATTCAGAAACCTTCTCCACACATATTTGGTTGTTTTTGTTATCCAGCGTATGTGACTTTTTGCCTACCCCCCCCCCCCCCCCCCCAACAAAAAACGACAACAACAAAACAAAACACAAAGGCACACACACAAGGCCTTGGTCCCATGTATTTGAAATATTAGCGCCGTCACTGTGATTATTAAGCCAAGCTAACCGTGTGTTACTTCAATTTGACCACTCATGAATATTAATACATCGTATATATTATGATAGTAAACTGACCACACTCCTTCATTTGAGGAGCTAGCGAAAAATATATAATTTCTCGTATAGGGCCCATATAGATAAACAATCAAATCATTTAGCCGAATAGGCATACTGTATTACGTGTTGGACTAACCAATCAATATTCTCCTATGTAATAACGTATTTGTCCATCGCTGATATAATAGCACATTATAATTTATATGAGTGTGGTGATCATAATCTATTGCTTCAATGAAATTTACTCCTCTGACCATCGGCTATAAATTTGTCATCTTGAACCATGCAACAAACATATCCAACCATATACCAAGCCTTCCCAAACATTAACTAAAGCTAACCCTAAGTCCTAACCATTAGACCCAGTCATACAAACCCGCATTTGTGTGGTATTCAATTAAACGGGGCTATTCGGAGGCATTTTCGTGGCTAATCTGTGGCGATACGTGACAATACGTGACAGTTATGGATTATCGTGCCACTTAAGCCCGGCGCAGACAAAGCCGACTCGACCCGATTCGACTGGTTTTCAGTCAGGCTAGAGTCAGTTTCGCTCAGTCGGAGCCGATCCAACATGTTGAATCGGCCTCGAATGACCTCCGACTGGCACTTGACTTGAAATACCGGAGTCCTGGGGCAGCGCATACTGAGTTAATCAGGCTGAAAACCAGTCGGATCGGGTCGAGTCGGCTCTGTCTGCGCCGGGCCGTACGGGAAGGCAAGGCAAACATTTCAAGCGAGTGTTCACAATTCTGCCACGACAAGTATTTGGTTAACAGCTCTGCCTTCTCGTAAGTGGAACGAAAACCCATTTTTGCCACGTATAGTTTTATATTGCCACGTAGTGCCACGGAATTAGCAATGGAATTGCCACCGAATACAGTATAGCTCCGTTTCATTGCAATGCACAAACATGCCAATACGTAGCTCTTATACGGCAAGGGTATCCGGGTATAATGTGACTGGGACATAAGTGGCACGAAATATGCACAGTACTGCCACGTACTGTTACGTATCGCCACGTAGTGCCACTGAATACCATTTTGTAATTGCATTCCACAAACATGCCAATACGTAGCTCTTATAGTTATACGCCAAGGATATCCGGGTATAATGTGACTGGGACATACGTGGCACGAAATATGCCAACACAAACATGCCAACACGTGGCTCTTACGCCAAGGCTTTTCGGGTATAAAACTTGACTGGGACATAACTTTCACCAAAATGATAACGTGGCGATACAGCCTCGGGACAATCGTTTCATGCCGGAGGCCCGCCGGAGGCGGAGCAAATGTCGTGATTACATTATCTAGCTGGGGCATACAAATTATGGAAATTCAAATGCTTGTATATATTTTAATAACACAATTCATAGGACTGTGGGTAAAATCTAAAATCTATTGTGGAGAAAAAATTAATGCAGAAGATATCCTTCAGACATGAATTATCTCTAAATCATGTACATGTATTGTTGTATATCGATGTCGTTGCAGTGGTTTATACTGGGTACATGCTTAACATTATGATTAGCAAAAACAACAACAAGTTAACACAAAGTATAGACATGATAGCAACAGATACATTTCTGGGAAACAGTCGGATATCCGACGGCAGGATGCGTTGGCAGAATTAGATATTTCATGTCGGCCACAATATCACTAAACAAATAAAATTGTCATGACAACGGCATGACATTATTTAACCACAAACATTTTTGACTTTCGGCTTACGAATCCCATTTCCAAAACAAAGCCATCAAAAATGTATGTCTTCCTGTTTTCAATAAAGGAAAAGAAATATCTGGTCCGCCTTCTTATTACCAACATCATGGCGTAATCAACATTTTTTGTGTGGGGCTGTTAGGGTGTGCGAGTATATGGCCCCCTCCAACGGTAGATGGACATTTTAGAACCATCAATAATATCAAGCCTATATACTACACTTGCATTAACTTGTTTGTTGAAGGGGTGGGGAGGGGGGGCTGCAGCCTCTTATCAGTTACCACCCCCCCCCCCCCCCCCCACCCTCTATATGTCCGCTAGCTAGCTATAGTTGTGCATATTTTGAAATATGTCATATATGTCATATTTTGTCATATCCTGGAATGTTCCACGCCTTCAAAACCATCACGACTCATTTGCGTTAAAGATTATATGTTGTGCACCGCAGTTGAAAGATCTACTTATCCGCCGTTCTCTCTTGGGTCTATTCTCACAAACCGTATACGTGTTCAAACATAGACTCTAGTCTATGGTGCAAACAAATACTACATACTCATGTTTTACCGAATTTAGAGAACAGTCACACTCACAGTAAGGTGATCAGTGGTATAGCCAGGGTTGTTTTAGACAATTAAAGGGCAGATAAATTAGGGGTCCGCTCGCTAGTCATAAGGACCGCTAGTCATAAGGACCGTTAGTCATAAGGACCGCTATTCATAACGTGTAACTTCCTATACCTCATGCCTTTATGAATAGTGACCCCCTTTTCATTTTATGATTAGCGGTCCTTCACGTATAGGAAGTTACACGTTATAAATAGCGGTCCTTATGACTAGCGGTCCTTATGACTAGCGGCCCTTATGACTAGCGAGGTTACCCCATAAATTGGAGAGCTAGGGGTATATACACAGTTTCCTAGGTCAGCGAGGTCGCTACGGGGATGGAGTTTATCGAGTATGGACTATTTTGTCATAATTATGTTCTGTATTAATATTTGTGAATGAACCTTGCATTGCAAGATATTAAACTAATGCGGGATGTCACGACCGTGGGAGGGGTAGGTGCAACAGCCCCTCCAACACACACACCTCCGCTTCGCCTCGGCAACCCCCCACCACACACACACACACACACACACACACACACACACACACACACACACACACACACACACGCACACACACACATACATAAATACAAACAAACGTTTTGCTCTGAATTTCAGGGATGCATCCGACTTCACGTTTAAGTCAGTGCATAAGAAATGTCGAAACGTCTTATCAGTCATGTCAGTGATAACGCACCGATCGGTTTACTTTAGTTCAATCCCAGTCCATATTTTAATTTTTGATTGATGGTGACATCAGGTTTTTTTCCCCTCAGGATATTATAAGTGTGGTGTGGGCGGTGTGGCATAGCTAGAGATCTTCGCACAGCGGGGATGATTCAAGAAGGATTTCTATATTTGAACTTCAAAACTACAAATAACAGCAGGGACGGTTGTCGGACAGTGGATTGGTCACTTTTGGGTCAATCCGTGGTCAATGCCAGGCTATAGGCAAATCTAGCGAAAAGAAAAGGACACTATGTTGATTTGTATAAGGGGGTGGGTAGCGTGCAGCAAAGATTATAATGTTGTGTTGTGTGTTTTCTTCTTCCTTCCAATTTCAGTACAGTCCTCTGGGTAGAGAATTGTATTTATGTATTTGGACAATATTTTGCCGACCCCCCCCCCCCCCCCCCGCCACTTCCTACATAAAGTCTATGTTTACTGCAATAACGTCAATACTATCAAGCATATCGCATTTGTAATAACTTGTGTTGTCAACTTAAAAAGGTGCGATACGCCATCACAAAATTAGGGCCCATTTCAGAGGTTGATAGATACGGGTGATATGAGAGTGACCCCCCCCCCCCCCCCCATTTAACTACGCCACTGTACATATCGGAGAGTGGTTGGTCTATGATTAATCAGAATGGCACCGATTGCACCTGAGTATGTACTGACTGTTCAAAGCATTTGAGACATCGATCTCGAAGCAAGTCGTCTGGATAAACAATCAATCAAAACTGAGCCAACATTCATGACATCAGACGTCAGAGCCGAGGTGTATTATATACTAGCTAATTAAGGGGAAATTGCCATTTGTGTATCATAATGAAAATTGTTGCTCCACGCTAATAATTCCTCCTATAATACATGTATATAGTTTATGTCCAAAATGAAAAGAAAATAAAGAAATTAATTACATAAAATTATGTTTATTCATGGAAATGGAAAGTGCAGCGTCTCGAAGATGTGACAGAGGCCAACTATACGTAGCAATAACATTATCATTTTCCCCTTCTTTGACAGGCATTTTTGTGATGATTCCAAATTAATTAATAAAATATGAAAACAAATTTTGCCCCGCCTACCGCTCCGGGTATGTTGGATATTCTACTTCCTTTTTTGCCCTTTCCCCCTTTTGCCCCCCCCCCCCCCCCCCCCCTCCCTCAACTATTTTTGGTTTATCCTAGCTATGCCGCGCCACCGATGGATACTTGCTCAGTGGCGTAGCTATACGGGAGGGAAGGCGAGGGGGGCACGCGCCCCCAATAATTTGACAGAATCAATTTCTACAAAAAACATAATGGTAAAAGAAAATAAAGAAAACATTTACGGGCGTACACCCAACATCTTCCGTGCCCCCCCCCCCCCCCCCCCCCATTTTGTCCGACCACGCTACGCCAATGTATATTGTACATTTTTAAACATCCATGCAGTCATATCATTCATCAGAACATGAGACAAAATGAGGCCAAACAACTAACACTAACAGTACACACCGCGGAGGTGAAAACGGAGCGGACAAAAGTTCCTGAGAGATGACTCATAGAATCATACAATGTTGTTACAGTCCTCAGAGAAAATACCAGAAAAGTGTGATATTATCATCACAGCAATGCGAAACCTATACAACGTTATATTTACATCAAAATACCTGTAAGCAACACTTTCTATACCTATAGCTCCGTGAAAATACCAGACAAGTGCGATATTATCGAAACTTTATAAAGTGACGTTTACCAAAGGCATTAGGCTAATTTTGCAACCGCGCCCAACGAAGTGTAACCAAAATAACAGTATAACAGCTATATCATAATCATAATTTAATAACTACATCATCATGATTATACGGTATACATATTTGTAGCAATATAGTTCTGATCTTTATACAAAGGCATTATAATTATTATATTATCCGACGGATTATATATTTGGTGAGGGACGTATACAATAATCCATAGTCATAGTGATAGTTGTAATATTGGAGCAGCCGTGCACATTTTATCAAACATAGACATACAAATCGAAATATTATCGAAGAAAATAATAGAACTGAAGAAAGATTACTCTCATGATTATAACATTGTATACTTTAAAAAAATATATATATTCACGTAATAAAGTAGTATACTTAGGAAGTTAGGCTATATTATCTACTAATACAAGTTACACCGTATAGGATCATCCTTTTCCTATGATGTAAAATATATATTTTCTCAGAATAATAATTCCGACGATAATAATATGATAACAAAGCAAGTTCTTACCGGATTCAGGGCAGATCTTGGTGGTCCTAGGGCTGACATACTGTCCTCTCGTAAGTAAATAACTATATCTTCTTAAAAAAGAAAGATAACTGAATTGTAAACTGTAACACAGCAACTCGAGTGAATGGCAATGCGAGATATATTATTAATGTACAAATGTACACAAAAGGCAAATGATATTCTCGCGATAATGATAACAATCGGATGTTTCGTGTGAGTAAATAGTGATGCGTACGTGTGCGGAGCAAGGTTCTATACCCGTTCTACACTCGATGACATGGTCCAACAAGATTGTTGATTATTGTCTGATAGTTTGTCAGAATTGTGGTGTAGAGAACCCCGGCTGTACTATTTAGTATCTGTCGAGGGTTGTGTGCATTGCTCGGCACTGATTCATACGTAGGGGAGCGGAACCGGGGGACCACTCCTAGATACAATGCATGGTGAGATGAGATTCATGTTGTGTCGTTGCGTTTGTATTGTTCAACTGTCAAACAATGTACATACATGAAAAGTCAATTGAAAATATCAATTAGCTAACATTTTTGTTAGTTTGTCCGTCGTAAGTTTCGATGACTGTAAACAATGTATTATGATAAGTCAATTGAAAATATCAGTCATCTAACATTTGTGTTTAGTTTGTCTGTTTGTTCGTAAGTTCCGATGCCGAAATAGTCATAATTTCACGCAATGTGTACATTGATTGATGAACACTGCCCGCCGAAACTTTAAAAAACACACTTTTGACCATCACAAGTCATATGAAATAATATTATGCATGCCTCACACATGAAAAGGGCCAAAGTCAAAGTTATACTAGTCCCAGTGCTGTATAGCCTACTACAAGCATATTGTATAGTTGGCAAACAATAACAAAACAAACAACAAAAACAACAACACGAATATCGCATATCCCTTTCATCCTATCCTTTCTATATTATTTCCACTCCTCTGGATTTTTTTTCTTGTCTCCTCCTTCTCCTTTACTCTAAATTATTCTATACTCGATCTCTCTCTCTCTCCCTCTCTTTCTCAATAATTATAGATAATGCTCTAGTCTCGCATTTCAATTTTCTCATACTATTTCAATTTTCAATATAACCAAAATTTCTCATCCTCTAATACTCCACTCGGGACTCCACTCCGCCGATCCTCTCATCTCTCCGAACCCTCTCCTAATCCTATTATCCCCTCCGCCTCCGGTGGTGTGGCTACGTGGGGATTGGGTTGTGCATGGGGGCCCAATGATTTGGCAAAAACAATGAAATGCACAAAATATAAAAAATAAAGACATTTTAAAAATGCGCCCCAAAATAATTCACGTGCCCACCCCCCCCCCCCCCCCCCCCCCCCTCACTCCAGTCGCCAATCAATCCAGCACGCTACGCCACTACTTTTCCTCTCATTTTCTCTCTACGGAATTTGAGTGATGGACAGGCAGCATCTATATATAAGCAACTCCATTAAAATGATTAATTATAATTATGGTGTAATATTAATTTTGAATGAACGCCCAAACTATAAAATAACAACAAAATCGCCACGTTCATTTCAGATCTCCTCTCATTTTTCCATCTCAGAAAACAAAATATCCGGAACTTGAATGCGCAAAATTTTTGCGCATCGTCATTTTGACTGAGGTAAAATAATATCCGCACAAAATTTCAGGTCAAATCAGTGCCAGTGGTACCTACGGTAAATTTATTTGTGCGTTCCAAATTTTGCCAAAAGAAGAAGAAAATGGCTGCGAGATTTCTCCTGGGATTCCAGCCGACTCTTCGTCTCAGCTGCTTTTCGGCCCAAAGGGTATGCGATAATATGTAGACATTTGGTAGAATGTTGTATTGGCAAAAGCCTACTAAAGTATAGTTTTGCCGTTGTATTTATATTATGTGTGCATTATTCTGTATGTTTCTGTAGGATATTACGGTCAATCATTTGACTGTCCCATACATTGTTATTCGTGTTGGTACATGGACATGGACTGGTAGAAGTTGAAAATCTACCTGTCTTCGAGTATATATATTACATTTTTAACTGAAAGGCTAATTTCGATGTATGCTTAGTATAATGAAAAACAGTTTCAAATACAATTGAGAAGAGCGAGAGAGACGCAGAAACTTAGTCTGTTAGTTACAGTTACAAACATATTTTGCAGAATCATAAATCAAGCAGTTGACTTGTTATAAGAAGTTGGCGGCGCATGAATCTAGCAAATAGTGCCAACGACTTAGCATGCACAAAAACAAAGAACTGATGCTCTAGACGCCCTATGACCTGTGCCATATCACACATAGGTACATTACAGCACATCTACACTGTAAGATGGTTCTGTATATACATACAGTAACCATTTACCTTACACTAGTGCTAATCACGGTCGAAGTAACTTTTACGTTTTTTCTCTCTCACATACCTTCTCTTTCTCACTTCTTTTGCACTCCATCAATACATGAATGTATTGTGCCACTTTTTTTTTATTTTTTATTATATAAATGCGAATACAATACGTTCTGCTATACTCACCAAATCTGCATTTTCAGCGGTAAAATGTTGTGGGTCCGGCTTCCTTCGGGAATTGGCAGGAAATGGCCGCGTACACACGCCACCTATGGCTGGCTATGGCATAACATATCGCGCGGTACGGTAGCTCTATATCGATATCATGTAAACATGAAAGTTCGTTTACTAGTCTTTTACAAAGCGTACTTGAATGTATGTTGGTAGCAGAGCGTGATGACAGGCTTCACATAATTACGGCGTTAATAGTCAACGTCTTGATGGAAGATCAACATCCGATCTCGAATGGTCAACACTCGAAGAGACCAGCGTCACGTAACTAACATCGCCAGGCAATGCATTGTCTCGCATGTACGTAATTGTGGCGTAGAGAGCGCACTCTGACTCGGACCAGAAAAATACTGAGTCGCCATTATAACACAGGAAGCATGCTAGAAAGAGGCTTGATACGTTGATGTATCTTCGAAAATGGGCTAATTTCTACCTTTTTGCCAATATTTTCCCAAATTAAAGTGCCATCAGGAGTAAAATGGTGAGTTAATGCATTCAACATGTTTCTTAGAGTATGAATGTGAAGCATAATTTTCATGCTTTGGTTGTGCAAACTTAAGATAATTTTCGGAAGATGTAGTGCATGGTTCCCTTACGTTCATACCACGTAAGTGAATGGCAATGAGTGTATGTGTGCATTACAGTAGCATTGTGTGGAGATCAACCTCTTCTGCCTGCTGCACTATCCAAAACATAAACAATTTTTGTCGGCCGATTTCTCCCTAAATTTACCAGTAAATGCAACAAAGCTTTCGTTTATGTGATCCCTAAGTCATATACTTTGATAATAACTACCGACTTTGTTGTTTTGAAGATTGCAAAATATAGAAAAAAACAGATTATTTCCCGTCTGTTTTCATTACCGATGCATCCTAACACAACGTTCAACTGATGAACGGTACAGTGTATGAATAGGCAGTATGGTAATCTCCCGTGTATTACCATATATTGCGCGTAAATGGTCCACCTGAGTGGACCATATACTTTGTAGATGTGTGCCATATATAAAGCACAGTAAACAAGTTTGTGAGATTAATCAAAAATGTAAAACTATCTCTAGCTATAATAAAGTATTATCTCACCAAATTAATCAACTGTGGATAGTAGGAGGGTAGAATTAAACACAATTTGAAACTTACATTGAGCCTTCTGATGTAAAAAGTACTTTTAATTCCTATTTGAGACATTCTGATCTTCAGTTGGAAGAGTGGATCTCCTCAAAGATGTACTGCCCTCTAAATACAAAAGTAGACCAGTTGTTTACATGTTTAGGCTTCTGCCCAGTAAAATTCTCAAATTCCTACTGAAACTGCAGAACAGTGGTTCAAAAAACTGCAATGACAGGCTGAGTGAAAGGATCTTGCAACATATGTGTCTATTGTCTGTAAATGTGTGAATTGACTGGTATGTCTATAGTCAATTGATACTAAAGCTTTTGTATTGCATTCCAAGGTGTAACAATGAATATAGGTCAATTTGTGACTCTAAGGAATTCTTTACAACCAGCTTTGAACTGCTTAGAAGATTAACATCTAACAAAGCCAAACATAAGACCATTAATGTCAGCATCAAATTGGACAATAGTGTGAAAACATTTAGTTTGAGGCTAGGAAGACAGGGGATTTCCCCAGTGTTATCTTGGACAATGAGGGCAGCTTTCACTAACATGTTTTTTACAGGCAAAGGAGTAAGGGGTTAATGCAGTATTATATGCAGTTAACCCCTTGTCTTGGAGGGGTGTGCTCTAGATGCAATTTGTATACTATAGAGTATAGTAAAGACCCCAGTTCTTTTTGTCATGCCAAAAGTAAACGCGAAAGTGGCATTCTTTACCGAGACTAGATCAACAATCATTGTTTTTATGGTTTTATGGTAGAAAATGCCGGGAAAGTTAATGATTTAGCATTCCCGGGTCCCGTTGCAGAAAGAGTTGCAATTGATTGTAAATGTAATTGTTGCAAGTCAGATCATGGGACTAAATGCACAAATCTGATTTTTTTTCAAATGTGCATATTTTCAGAGAGTCTGACATTTTGCAAGTTAACAGTCGAATGCAACTCTTTCTGCAACAGGGCTCTGATCCCTCAAACTGCACAATTGCTTCTACTTCTTCTACTTGGGTACTTGACAGGATCCATCAGTCAGGATGTAGAGTCGAGGGGAACCGGTGAGGTGTCCCATGCAGTGCAGACTTGTTTGTGCGTATCATACATTGTGCAAGTAAAAATCATGTCACAGCCATTAATGGCCGAGTGAGGCAACTGCTCCCGCAAAGGCTCCTAGTGATGTAGAAGCCAGGGGAGCGCATTCCATGCTGTGACAGTCCATGGAAGGAGAAGTTCTGGTAAAGCCGAGTTCAAGTAGCTATGTGCTTGAACTTATTTGGGTGGTATTGTCTGGTGATGCTTTGGGCCATTGGTGTGAGTAGTTGGTCAGGTTTAATTGCTACCATGCCGTTCTGAATTTTGTAGAGGAGGCTAATGCAGGAGATGTGTCTGTGTCTTTCCAGTGTGCTCCATTGAAGTTGTTGAATCGCCTCTGTACAGCTTCAATCTTTGAGGTGCCTTTCTTTATAGATGGGTTCCAGACTGTTTCCAGGTCTGACTAGGGAGAAGTAGGCTTGTTGTTGTTGTTGGGAAGAGCGTCATAGATTCCTATTGATAAGCTCGAGCATTTGGTTGGATTTCGATGCAATGCCATCTATGTGTTTTTGCCAGGATAGGTTGTGAGAGAAGGTAAGACCCAGGTATTTGTAGTTGTGAACTGCTGTAAGTTGAGTATTGCCCAGTATTGCTTCAAATGTTTGATTAACCCTTCACCTGAATAGGCAGAGTTCACCCGTTGGGCTGAGTTTTCTTCTGTGTATTGTACTTTGTATAAGGGTTTAAAAGCAAAACATTAAAATTCATCAAAAGTGAAACGCTTTCATGCATGATTGCTTGTTGAGTTGTTTTTAATTGCAAGGCATTTTTTATACAAAATTAAAATTAAAAGAAACACATGTTCGTTTACATGAAATATTTCTTTTAATATTTGTAATATTTTTTCAACAACACTACCAAGTTTCTCTTTTTCAAAGACAATTTCTTGTACTTCTCCCTTTCCATTCAAAACAGTTATGCGGCAGACCCACAAATCACCAGTGTTACTGCACAGCAGCTGCCACCAAATCATCCTCTAAGAGTACATCATCCCAACCAGAATCTTCCCAGTCATCTGCTCCATCATCATCTTCAACATCATCATCAGAATCTTCAACCACCTCATCATCATCATCAACGAGCAGTTCATCGTCACCACCACAGGGTGCATCATCTCCAAGCCTTGTAGAGAGTGCAGCAGTTGCAGCTGCAGCATCAACTGGCAAGGATGTTACCGCGGCGACAGCAAGAATGAACCCAGTTCTTGATGTAGGGCCCAACGACGAGGATGGGTTCAAGGAGCGCTTCATCCCTCTGGCCAGACGCTCCCTCATCCGACAGCTGATTCAGGAGGAGGAATTTCTCACCGACGCGGAGAGGAGACGCCTCGAGGAGTTTGCTGTTGCCTTGGATACGGCCATCAGTAAACAGTACCATGGGGTGCTTGCAGAACTCAAGGTAAGAAGTAATCTAAAAAAGAAAGGAATGTATACATGCAAACAAATTATATATAGTGAAGTTTCTATCATTCGATCTTGTCTGTGGATACATATCTTCTCAACAGCAATCTTTTGACCACATAATTTGCCTATAGTCTAGATTACCAAGGGAGCATTTTTTAAAGAATTTAATGGAATACTACATTTCCCTTCCTCTTTATTCAACAACTCGGCCGCCGTCTGGCAGAAGGGCGTATCTCGAGTGTCGCGCCGGGATCTCAACACCGAGAAAAACGCCTTTGAAGTTTGACATATGATGACACACGCGGTACCCCGGGGTACCATTGTACCCCGGGGTACCGCGTTGTGTAGCGCCATCTTGTGTCCACTTAAAGCACAACCGCATTGCGTTGTGCATGCAGTGCTGATTCTGAACTTGATATTTCTTTTTCTAGGACCATTTAAAAAAAGATACGCCTTTCTGCCAAACAAATTTGAACAAATTCGTAGTTGCTTTTGTACGGCAGAAGGGTGTATCTTTAGATACGTGGAAATATCGCCCGGTATTGTCATGCTATCGTTTGGCAAAAGGGCTTATCTTTAGATATGTGGAAGTATCGCCCGGTATCGTCATGCTATCGTCTGGCAGAAGGGCGTATCTATAGATACGCCTTCTGCCTTACAAATGTGACTACGAAATTGACCATATTTGTACGGTAGAAAGGCGCATCTATACAGATACCTTTCTACCATACTAATTGATGAAATTGATTGGTCATTTTTGTTTGGCAGAAGGGTGTATCTTAAAATACGCCCTCCTTTTGTACAATTTTATATGCCATTGACATGATATTTTTGGGGGAGCTGACTTGATGTCTGACTGTTACTCGCCGTTTTTGTATGGCAGACGGGTGTATATCGAGATACGCCCTTCTGCCAGACGGATACCGAGCAGAAACCAACAAGATTTCCACGGACAGGGGCGTATGTATAGATACACCCTTTTGTCGTACAAAATACGACGATAGTTATGCAATCGGGTAAAGAGGGCCCCGATACCTCAACAACTAAAACTCGAGCACTTCTGAAATTTGGCCCAATGAAAATGTTGACCTCACAAACCCAAAATATGCAATAAAAAAAATAAGGCCTATTTTCAAGATACGCCTCTTTGCCAGACGACGGCCGAACTGTTTGCCCCCTAGAATGGTACTGATTAGTTTGTTTGTATGTGACATACATGCACATCTAAGTCAAGGTTAGCAAGACAGGACAGGGGTGTGTTGCATTAAGATTTGTGATCAATAGCAAAGTTGCGATCAAACACAAGTCAGAAAATGGGCCTAAATGCAGCAGGAAAGTTTCACTGTCATTTTTGTTTGCCTCCTTAGTAACTTTTTGACCCACTAAACCAAGACAAGGATATTGATTTATTTCAACTTCAAGATTCTCATTCTGTTTTTTCCCCCTTCAAATAATGAATGTTTCACTTTACTATTTTTGTTGGCTTCCTTAGCAACTTTTCGACCCACTAAACCCAGACAAGGATACCCTGGGCAGCATGTTATTTTGGAAGCAAGAGAGGTAAATTTCAAGATTCTCATTTCAGTTTTTCAAATTAGGAATGTTTCACTGTCATGTTTTGTTCTTATCAACTTTTCAACCCACTAAACCCATACAAAGATACCCTAAGCAGCAGCAATGTTTCACTGTCATTTTTTTTCTTCCTCAGCAACTTTTCGACCCACTAAACCCAGACAAGGACACCTTGGGCAGCAGATTATTTGGGAAGCAGGAGAAGGAGGATAGCGAGTTCTGGTTGATGCAGAAGCTATCGGCATTACTAGAGAGTGCCAACTTCCATGAGCTGCCTAGCCACGTGGTAAAGAGAGCATTGGACGAACACCTCGCCGGAGAAGGTGTCAATGTAAGTTACCAAGAGGCTATGTTTTATTAATCACCTTTAACCCTCAGTGTGCCAAACTAAATGGCAACAATCCACTTGAACCAGTTCATTAGATACTTTTATTATTAAAACAGTCTAATCTGTGTACAGTATATAGGGAAACAAGAAAAGTGGCCACAGAAGACAGATGACCTATATAGACAGGTTCCATGAAATTGATTTTATCTGCAGGGAATCACTTCAAGTGATCACTATAGGCAAGTTGGCTGTTATGGACAAGTGGTCACTATGACAGGTTTGACTTTTACTTTATTCCCTATTTTGGAAAGAAGTCTGGTAAGAAGTCTTGGGTGCCTATACAATTCAAGCAACATTTTGCTAATGTGTTCCTTGATGAACAAATCAGCATATCTAATTATGTGAATATTGTGACTAATAGAGTAGGCTGACTTAATAACACTTCAATTAATAGTTTACTGAAATAATAATATTTGGAGATTGTAATTGTTGTGTATTTATAACCAAAGTATTTCCACACATTACATCACTATCCCTAAATAAAGAAATAGAATTTGGATTTGGAATTAAGTTGATACTAAGCATGTATTGTATTGATAATTGAGACAGGGATCACATTTCATCAAATTGTCTAGTGATTTTTATTGCTGTTTGTGCCAATCCCAAGAACTACAAATTCCCGAAGTTATTGGTGTATGGCAAGGAGCTGCCAACAAACGAAACATATTAGAACAACTGCATGATTAAGCTGGCCTTTGACCTTTTTAACCATTTCCATCTCGAACTAAGATTGGTTTATGCAAGTTTCTTGATTGTGTTTTTACTGTAACAGGTAAGTGTGAATCCAAAGGACAGTGACTGCCAACAAACAAAAAATCTTAGTACAAATGTTTTATACCTTTCCTCAACTGTTTCCATCAAGAACTAGGATAAATTGTATGCACTGTTCCTTATATTTACCATATCAGGTAAGTGTGAATCCAAAGAACTACGAAATCCTGAGGTTCTGGGCGTTGGGAAAAGAGCTACCGAGAGACACAACACCCTGGTACAAACGCATGTCCAAGTCGGCCTTCTACCGGGCATCGAAGCGAACACCGCCCCCTCCTGTCCGCTACTACAAGCGCATCTTGGTAGCGGTCAAACCTAAGGGACAGGACAAGCTGATGCTGAAGATGTTCAAGGAGATACCGACAGGGGCTCTGGAGCAGTTGCTACCGGACGGCAAGATAAAGATGAGTGGCTTCGACAACGGGCTCATGACGTTCACAGTGGCCGCTGGCTCCCTCAGCTTGCTGATCAAGGCCGTCGCGTTCCTCACCGACATCAACATGCAATGGTCGCTGATCATCACCGCAGCGGCTGGCATCATCGGGCTGCGGGCTTGGAACAGCTACAAGAACCGCCGCACACGCTACATGATGCGACTGTCCAGCACGCTGTACTACAAGAACATCGCCAACAATAGAGGGCTGCTGGCCCTACTGGTGGACCGAGCGCAGGACGAGAGCTTCAAAGAAGCGCTGCTGACGTATACCTTCTTGCTTGCCAACCGACCCCCCACCGTCCTAGATGCTGCCAACAGAGACCCCACCAGTCTGCCTCCACTACTAGGTAATCTTTGTATAATTTGACCTTCGGGCATTTAAGGAAAGACAAACATTTAAAGCATAACTTACCATGGTGTAGAAAATTAGAACTTCTTAGGCTCATGTCACTCGAGAAAAAATACATATAATAGAGCTTCTCTATCTTCCAACCCAACATCAAATGGTTACCTGAGCTAGAGGTAGAAAGATGAGTTCTAACTCTCTTATGCTTAGGATCAGAATTGATTAGAGATCTAACACCCCATGGACCCATCACCTCTTATACCTACAGTCATGAGAGTACAAGAACATTTACCTTTAACTTGACACTAGGAATTTGTTTCAAATATACAATCCTATTACTCCTGAAGAAACCTCAAAGAGTAAAATATCAACCCTGTTTTGGTAGTATTTCACTCCTATGACTCAACTTCATTTGTTCTCTCCTTGTGTACATACAGTTGGTATTCCCAGTTTCAAACTGGACAAAACCATAGAGCAGCAGGTTCAGATTAGGTATAATGTTTAATTTTATTCAAGTTTTGCAAGAATGAGGTTTGAGTAATACTTCACTCCTATGACTCTACATCATTTGTTCCATCTCTTTATGTACAGGTGGTATTCCCAGCTCCAAACTGGACAAGACTGTAGAGCGGTGGGTCCAGGACCGGACTGGATCGACGGTCACCTTCGACTCCCAGACAGCGAGGTCGATCCTCGAGTCATTCGGCATCCTCTTCGCAGACGAAGACACGGACGACCTCGCCGTGCTGCCGCTCGATGCTGCCATCGTCAGTCTCCCACGGCAACGGGCGTCCATGGCAACCAGGACGGAGGAGGCGGAGCTCGAGGAAGGGTATGATAAGATCTTCACGGAGGAGGAGAGTGCGTACAGGAAAGAGGAGAAGTCGCAGAGAAGACATGGGTGGTCCTAGAATTTGTATAGTTAGGTTCAAATTATTTTTTGTTTCAAATTACAATCAAATTTGTGTATTGTGACCACATTAGAGGAACAAGAAAAGTAACCTCTGTAGACATGTGACCTCTATAGACAGGTTTCATTACATGGTACTTTTTTCTCTCTTCAGTGGATCACCTTGGTGGCCGTTATAGGCAGTTTGGCTGCTATAGACAGGTGGCTGCTGTGGCAGGTTTGACTGTATTATTACATGTTTTAAGATATGAATGTCATGGTTTGCTAGATTTTTGCCATTCATCATCATCTATCCATGAGGTTGCCCATGTTATATCAAATTCAAAAGACAGAACTTATAATGGTTGTAGCTTTTGTTTGGATAAGCAGTGAATATTTGTTCTGCAGGAAATCAAATACGGCAAAAGTATATATACTGTGTGATGCAACATCTATATCCTTAAAATAGAAGTAGATGTTTTAAGGACATTTTACAGTGGATATGGTAAAGATTAGCACCAATGAATGCTCACGATTGTCATTCAAATACAAATAATGGTGAGAAGTAAGTTTTGTATGGACAACCAAAAGTACCAGCAGGTATTCATTCTATGGGCAGTCAAACACGGCAAAGGATGTACTAAATTACACAAAGCGTGCGATTCAATCCTTCACGTAGAAATAATATTCTATTGTTTTGATCTAGTGGATATTAAAAGCCCACCGCGCACTGTACGTTTTTGCCACGATTCAGCAGTCGGTACGACCCTGCGACTGGTATTGTGACGTCATGTACTTGTTCATTTGCATCCTTACAACTGAGTTGCTGAGCCCCTCGTGAGGATTTTATATGTTGGATCTTCACGACTGGTCATGGCTCTTGATCACAACATCCAGCCAATCATACTAAGGTATTTGCAATAATTATGCCAACCCGCACGTCCAGCTAGTGTATACATCTTGTACTTTATGGTTGCTGTGGCAGAAAGCTAGGGAGCATAATCAGTTGTAGTGGTGGAATCGTGCAGTGTGCGTTGCTAAGTCGTACACTCAGGTACCATCCGAATCGTATGACTGGTCGGGTTGTACAGTGTGCGATGGCCTTAACCCATTCAGGACTGTTTGATTTTGGTATGATGTGCATTCTCCATTGACCCCTTGACCAAGTAGTTTCTCTACCAGTCCTAAATGGGTAGGTCTTTCTCTTATGGCTGGCTATTGACATGCACATTTTTGTGTATCCCAATGCAGTGCCATAACGGGCAGGAAGTCCCAGTGATGCTGCATTCTGGGAACTCCATCCATTGGTGGCGCTCTAACTAAGCTATTCGACCTGGTCATGCTGGGTTTAGGGGCCATATTGTTGGTGCGTATGCATGCATCCCGTGTGTGAACCTCTGTTGTGCACTAATTGTTTGCATGCATACATACATATGGGCTCCACAATACTAGAAACTTGTTTTTTAAACAACAGAATTCCAGGGTGGAATTCCACTTTAAAAGGAGAAGTTTCCCCAAGCATTTAAGTAGGCTGGTTGAAAGGAAACCACTCTAAAAACCCATTTAGGGAAAGTTCGATCCGATTTTGATAATCTGATCAAGGTTTTATTAAAATCTTGTATGCTGCCCTCTCAGGTGGTTCTCTGATAAATATGTTGCTTTATAAGAACTACAATCAAACATTACACCAAATGAAGGGGGAAAAAAATTTCACTTTTCATGAAAATGCATCTCCCCTCTACTCTTTTACCCACAAATGTTTGAGAAAAGTTGATTGTGCATGCATTTTACAATAGAACTTGCTCAACTGGTCTATTGATATTGACAAAAAATAAACAAATTTTAAAATCTATGTATAAAGTCAGTGGAGAGTTCAGTCTGGCATCACCAATTTTGGCAGAGTGTCATCTACAGAGAGCTGCATAGAGATTTAAATAACAGTAGGCAAAATCGTAACTCTTGAATGGAAAGTCAAAGTTTCAATGGTAGGTTTTTAAATTTTGTTATCCTTGAAATTCAATCCACATTGATGCTTGGGGAAACTTCCCCTTTATGATACAAAAAATGTATGAGCCAAGAAGCGTGCAGTTCCAAACTTTGGATACCAAGCATTTGATTTATGAAACAGAAGTACCTTTAAATAAATCAATGTGCACTTCAACAATGAACTCATTACCTACAGCCTTGGACAAAATTATTAGACCAAGCTTTAAAATCATAAAAGCATAAAATTTGTTGTAGGCATTCCTAATCCCATTGACTATACCCCCTTTGATATTTTATGAACTGTTGTTTCTTTAAAATGTTATTAAAATGACAAAATAGTGCAAACAATCTCGAAAATTGAGCAAAAAGTGCTTGGTCTAATAATTTTGTCCAAGGCTGTATGTGGTATACCCAAATTAATAAATGAAGTCTTCTGGTGTGAATAGTCTACATCAATTTGGCTTTGGAATGTTGTTTTGTGAAGAACAATTTAGCTAATTTCAGTGGCTAGCATGGTCAGTCTGATTGGCGGGGTGCGCAAATTATTGGGGGGGGGGGGGGGGGGGGGGGCGGCACACTATGTAATTCTTTATTTTGTAAAGGATTTTCCTCTTGTGTTTTTTAAATTGTTTTTATTGAATAATTGAGGACATGTGCCCCCCTCCCCCCCCCCCCCCCCCCACACCCCCCAAACTCGGCACTACGCCACTGTCTAATTTCTTACATCGCGTGTAAGTTTGTTATGATGGTCTGCTTAGTTTGACTTTGACCAGTAATATTTGGCATTGGTAATGTTTTATTGGCTCAAAACTCACTTTTGGTGGCCAATAATAAGCCATTGCCAATTTTGAGCTATGCACCAGGCCATAACATATCAGCAGTCATTGACACTGACGTAAAACCTGTTGTTAACTGGGTATGGTCACACGTGAGCCTGCGATGGATCGATCATGCATACGGAAAGCAGATATTGTCAAACTGCTTAAATACGTAACCGCATTGTACATTATTGTCTCTGCAAGTCAGGGCTGCAACGTGTTTTGGACATGATCTGCCCTTCATAACTGCTATTGTTTATTCGCAGCTTTTGACAGCCCATCGCAAGGCATGTGTGACGATTGTGACCATAGCCTAAGGGGGGGGGGGGGGGTGATCTATTCTTTATCCTCCCTGAACTTACGTAAAGATGTATGCCAGTGAGCATTGATTGGTACTTTGACTTGGTACTTTGTAGGTTAAGTCTCCTAAATAGGAGCTATGACTGGAGGTATTTTTTATTGAAAAGAAGTGTGATTTGTCTCTGTCTTATGTCTTCCATGTTTATAGTTGTATTTGTTGAAAACATCTTGGTGGCTCAATAGTTCATATGCGTGGCATATTCAATACAATATTCAAACCAATTCAGGTATTTACGTTTATTACAAGTACAACATCTACTCTAGTGATAACATATACCATATGGCAGTGGGAACAAAATAATCATCATTATCTTAACGTTGTTGCAAGTAACAATATATTATAATTCTGCAGTGTTTGTAAACAAATGATTGCATGATGTTTCTTGTTTACATTTAGTAGTGCAATTTTACTATTATAACAGAGGTTCAGTGATGACATGAGTCACATGATCAAACATATCATGTGACTTTTAACATTGCAAATGTCACATGGCTGGCTGTTATCCAATCATATATCAAATGGCAAAATGCCACAGTGTACTGTTAGCTCTCGACCAACAAAAACAAATGTATTACTGTTGCTATTATTGTGAAAGGTTGGGAAATGTGCGAAATAAGTATATGCAAAGAAAACATTTTATGAGGTGGATTACAGTAAATCATTTTTAATTTGTGTGTAAACCTGTTTATGTGTGTTGTACCATGCCATATGTATTGTATGTGAAGTTTTAATGTTACAAACATGCATTTATGTCATTGTTTGCCTGTACATATTATGAAGATGTTATTACTAACATGTGAACATGAAGGTAATGTTCTTAAAAAAGAAACTTGAAAGTTTTCTCTATTATGAAGGGACATATTACAAATATGGTGAAATCAATTATTAAAACCTCTCTGAGAGGTAACTGAAACATGAAAGTTATTCCTTCGTTCAAGTGTGTCTCATTTGCAACTCATAAAACAGGGAAATTGTTTTTAGCTGGAACGCAATGCTGTTGACAATAGTGGTTTTTGTTTGTGGTGGTGATGATGGTGGTGAATATTGAGGGTGGTTTTGGTGCTGATTGTTTGTGTGATTGGTGTAGTAGTAGCTGAATGTGAATGTGGTGGTGGTGGTGGTGGACGTGATGGTGGTGGATGAGGTGGTGGTGGTGATGGTAGTGGTGGTGATGATGATGGCGGGGGACGGTGAAATGTGATGGTAATGTCAGTTTGGGTGCAGATAGTTCTTGTGACTGTAGTGGTAGTTGTGAATGTGGTGGTGGTGGCAGTGGTGGTGGTGGTGGTGGTGGTGGCAGTGGGTGGTGGTGGTGATGGTGACGGTGGTGATGATAATGATGGTGAAATGTGATGGAGGTGGTTTTGATGAATACTAATGGGTGGTAGTGGTAGTTTTGGTGCTAATGGTTCTTGTAAAGGTGGTGGTGGTGGTGGTGGTGGTGGTGGGGGTGGTGGTGCTGATTGTTGTAGTTGTGAATGTGTTGTGGTTGTTGTTGTTTTTTTTGTTCTTGTTCTTGTAATTATTGCTGTAATGGTAGTTATGAATGTGGTGTTGGGTACATAGGCGCCGGAAGACAGATTATCTCAGTTTGCATTCAACGGTTGTATGGTCTGGGGTGAGTGTGGTTGGGCATGAGCCCCTACCATGGGCGTCGATCATGGTGGGGGGGGGGGGGGGGGGGGGGGGATAGGTGGTGGGGATGGCCCTGTATTATTATCCCCCTTGAGCATTGGCCCCCTCTTATTCATAATGTGAAAGTTGATAATATATAGTCTTCTTTACGCCACATTTTGATAGTGCTAAACTGCCCAAATCCAAAATCTTCCGGGGGCTACGCCCCCTTGAACCCCCATTAAGGTTATTTGACCCAAGTCCCGGCCCTGTACTCATGGAATAGTTTTATTCAGGACTTCTCTCTATGCCCACTAAAATTGAGACTAACTATATAACTAACTAACTGTATTTCCTATTTACATAATAAGACAACATTTTTATTTCTGGATATTACAAATCCCAAAGCTTCCGGGGGCTTCGCCCCCTGCCCCCCCCCCCCCCCCCCCACATAAGCTTCTCAATGTGGGTATCCCTTGACTGATTCTATTCAGGGTTATATATTGGAATCTATGTATCTATCAGGCTAAAGTTCATCCATACTTGGACAAAGTCCTCCCTCATAACATGATGCTTGCAATGTGCAATTAATAATCTTCCGATTTATAATCACCTAAATCCAAAAGCTTTTGGGCCCCCTATCCCCCCCCCCCCCCTCAGTCATACAAACCGGGCACGCTGCTAGGTTGCCGCTTCGCTCCCTCGCCAAAGATGGTCATCCCCCCCCCCCCCCCCCAAAGGCAAGAAGAAATCGACGCCTATGGCCACTACACAAACAAAAATTGTGAGCCTCCTTAGGTCTTTGCCCCCCCCCCCCCCCCCCCCAATCCAAAACTGCTTCCGGCGCGCCTGGTTGGGTATGATAGTGATGATACCATTTTTAGATAATTCTATTATTGTGATTTTTAAGACTTTCTTTAACTGATCATTTGCTTCGTATTACGCTCTCAGTACCCATGTATCTCCGAATATATATAATCTATCTATATAATTATAAACATTGCATGACTTTTAAAGACTACATGACATGTCGGCTTACCAAAAATGACTGGAATTTTGATTTGTCATTCCAGGCCGTAGTACATGTATATGACATTCTGACTTATCCCCGAGACAAACATAAGTTATATATCTAATGAAAGAAGAGACACAGAGCTTTTCAGACATATATATATCATCAAGGAAATTATTCATTATAACATAAAATTTCTGCCATGAAACCCGGTTTCGTTTTTTCTGGGACAGTCTGTATAACGAGTTAATTACCAATTTTGTATGTATATGTTTAAATGTTATAAATGGATTTTCACCAGAGTATTTAAGAACTATGATAATCTTTAGAACCTCGCATATATGCCATTGATAATCCTTTTATATGTAGTAAAGCCAAACAAAGAATATATGAACAAATCCTTTTTAGTATTTAGGTTCGATAATTGGAATAATATCCCACTTTGTATTATAAATACTGAATTGCCTCTTTTAAAAGGAAATGTAGATTACTCTCCTTAATTGATCGCAAGTATGACGTATTTCCTTGTGTATCATCATGTTCTGCCGATTACTGAAATTTTAGTTCAGTTTACTTTTTTTATGTTTAGCTTAGATACATTTTAGTCTCATTTTTTTTTTTTAAGTTCATATAGAGGTATCTATTTGCTTTATCTAATTTAGTCTCAGAAAATTGCAACGAAATGACCAATTCAGAAATTTTCTTTGAATCTGTAACAACTAGAGAGCAGAAATATTGAAGGTCACTAGTCACTATGTGAGAATGTGACCATTATCATGGGATTGATATTGATTTGCACTTATTGTGCAAATTTACAGAACAAATATATGTTTTTTTAATAAAGATAACTGTTATCTATGACAGTTTCATACTGGATTTAGCAGGATCCTTGAGACTCGCTAATCAAAACATTGTACTCCCTTTTTTCAATAAAATCAAATGTGTTGAAATTTGAATGTTGACACGTTACTCTTTCTAACAATGATTTATTCAACATGCAAAGGAAATGTTTGATTTCGCGATTTCGTAAACTTAGAAAACGGTATTTTGTTTGTGATAAGTTATATATAGGATTTAGCATACACCCCGAGCGAGACTATACATCGAATCAATATATTATTCTCCAATTGTTATTAAGGCCATTGTGGCATGTGAAAATGTCAATACTGTGGCTTTTTTCTTCTCACCAATATTTGATTAAACTAAAACCTACTTAGAGTAGACATCAGTGATGCAGCGTTGTCAGACTGATTGGGGGCACGATATTTGTTTTGCTCCATTAAAGAGATATGTATATGATTGAAGTAATAAGATTTATATTTATCTAGTGGATAATTACATGCATCTGTGTACAAAGTCAGTGCAATGATATAGTGAATATCACTTTGCATTTTCGCTGATTACTCGGTCATATGACATTCATTTAGCATGACATTTCCCACATATCACTCGGTGGACATACGTATCAGATCACACAGAGATATGCATTTTTTCACCATTTGCCAATTTGTGCACATGTCAAACAAAGTTACTATAGATCCCTTAAAATAGGTACATCCACATCATGGATTCAAAACCAACCAGAGCACTCACACAAACAATTAAGAAATTACTAGTAATACATTCTCTTGTTTACCTTTAAAATGTTTTGAGAAATATTTTTTGGTAATGAATGTGCCAAAAATATTTCGGTCACTTAATGTTATGCAACCGATCAGGGGCGTAGACAACGGGGGGATGAGGGGATGCATCCCCCCCAGCTCACAAGGTGGGGGGGATGCCATGTACAATCATCCCCCCCAGGTTTTAGGGAAGGATATATATTTTGTGTGTGTATCTGTATACGATTGGGGAAAGAACATTAGTTGTATGAGCAAAGACTTGTTAATTCTACCGTTAAAAATGTAATTTGTACATCCACATTCCTTTTTCGCTGCACGCTACGCGCGCGACCAGATAATCTCAGTTTGTTGTGCAATTTGCGTATGGTCAGGGGTGAGAATTTCTTTCTGTATACCGGGCCACGTAGCTCCAGTTTAGGCTGGCATTGCTCTGGCTACTTGTGTGGTGTGCACGAAATTGCACCATTTCAAGTATATAATGCAAAATCTTCTCCGTGGGAGGGGATCCCCCCCTTCCAAACCCTCCATATTTGACCCTGCCCCAGCCCTCGGTAGCTTCACCCCTCGGGACTCATCTTGGCGATAGGGTAAGTTGTCGGATCATATAATGCGGCATAATGGTTAAGTTAGAACTGTGTATGATGCTTCATATAAATACAATATTTGTGTTGGGGTCCATATTTGTCACTATTTGTTTTCTCCGTGAAAATGTATTTAAAATTTCTGGTCGATCAAATCATGACACCCTTTCCCAGATACAGTCAATGTAGAGCCCGAATTTCCTCTCTTGGTAAGCACTAGATTGCACTATTTCAAGTCCAAAATGCAAAATCTCCCTTGCATGGGAGCCCTCCCGCCGCTCAGTCACTTCGCTCCCTGTGTTGTGGTGCATATCAGTGACAGATCTACGGGGGGGGGGGGGGGGGGGGGGGGGGTATGGGGGTTCAAGATAGCAAAAAAAAAATCGCCGCTTCCTATCTAGGTAAGCACCAGAATGCACAATTTCAAGTCCAAAAATGCAAAATCTCTCTAGCGTAGGAGGGGGACACACCCTCCCCCCCCCCCCCCCCGCATAGTCACTTCGCTCCCACAGTGGCGGATCTACGGGGGGGGGGGGGGGGGGGGGGGGGGGAGGGGGGGGTTAGGGGGTTTAACCCCCCCCCCCCCCCTTGGGCTGCCAAAAAACGCAAAAAAAAAAATCGCCGCTTCGCGGCTTGGGCTACCAAACAACGCTCAAAACGTCAAAAATTTTCGCCGCTTCGCGGCTAGGGCTGCCAAAAAACTCCAAAAACGCCCACATTTTTTTCGCCGCTTCGCGGCACTCGGCATCGTCATTGGGTCAACCCCCCCTCTCCCCTTTGGCAAAAAGCTAGATCCGCCCCTGTCCCACGATCATCAAAACATCTACCCCCCCCCCCACTATAAAGACGACTTGGTCTCGAAAAAATTGGTCTTGGTCCGGTGAACGGCAAAATCATCCCCCCCAGGTGTAAGAACCTGTCTACGCCACTGCAACCGATTATTAAACTTTAGAAACTCCCAAACTGCAAGTCATTAACAGTCAGTATAAAAATGATAAATAAATGACTTCGATGACTTTGAAGATTTGTCTCTCCGATTCTTTGTAGACAAACAAAAGTTACAAAAGAATCCTTAAAATAAAATGTATAGTAGTCTGACGCCCATGAGCCTTTATATGTACAGTATTGAATTGAACAGTTTATTGGTCCATAACAATAAGTATTCCACACAAAATATGGATCAGTCTTTTTCTCCAAAACAAATATTTTGAAACGTTTCTAATGACTTAGCTCTTATAGAATATTTCTTAATTCGATAGACTCAATAATACGATCCTACTATTCTGGGCTTATTCGCGTCTGTTTTATGTTTATACGTCGCTGTAAAGCAAATATACATTACCTTTTATTCATCTCGGTTTGGGCGGAAATTCGGGTAGTCTTAAATAAGACCGGTAATGCATAATACCGACGTACAATTGTCCTCATTTACAAACAGTCCAAAAATGAAATAGTTTCGACCTGTTCAAATATTTGAAAATATTGTTCATCTTTGTTTTGTATCTAGTACTTCAATGACGGAGATACAGCTCTTTGTTTGTCAATAGACTTCTGCATTCATCGCCAGTGCATATAAGGGGAGGGCCAATGTCGAAAAAAGTGACTTTAGGTTGCTAGATCTCCACAACAAGTTTAAACCGATTCTAATTGCAAGTATTTTTAATAAGGCAACATAATTCAGAGGTCTACCTCAACATTTTTGTTGCGAACACCTCCAAATCCAAGATGGCGTCCAAAAAGGCAGCCGTTTTGTATTGCTATAGATAATTGGCGAGATTTCCCAAACGACACCTTATATCAAGATTATTCTGCAATTATATTAAAGACAATTAGATTTCCTATAACCTGATACCAAACACCGTGAGGTTCAGGATATGTATCACGGTCATTTTTAGCCCCAAAACTCAAATTTTATGAATTTTTCCCCAAAATATGAAATTATTGATTTACATAATTACATATAAATCGATAATTGTATTAGCAGTCAATCTAATACTTTTCAAAAAACTGTCCAATGATATCGACAATACACCCTGAAAATTTCAAGTGTATACCGTATCTGAACAACAAGTTATAGTAATTTGAAGTCAGCATTAGCTATCCACAAAATGGGTAGTTTTGCATGATTTCTCATGCTATACAGGGTGTCGTCGAAAAATGTGTAAATCTAATAAGAGGATTTGTATACCAAATGATTGCGTCAATCTCGGGACACCTTCAGTTCCAGTTATGAACAAATACAAAAAGAAACACAATTTCTTGTAATATGATGAATATTTCACCATCATTATGTATAGTCCGCGTAGATGTTGTGTCTGTCCTGTATTTGTTTAACTGCATTTATCATAAATCAAACGCTAAAAATGAACTTATAATTCCACTCCACATGAAGCATTCCAGTCAGCTGCATACTGACGCGCATGCCATGCATATTGCGAATTCGAATCATACTGGGTGCCCATGATGTGTTTAAAACAGTATCAAGATCATGCTCATTATCTTTAATAAGTGTCTTACTGAACTGAAGTACACAATATTCGGGACATACTGTAATATGTGCAGAGCGTATCTAGCTTCGAACACCATCTTGATCGCGAGGAACGCACACTTCATGCCCTCATATCTTATTACATGTACCTGGAGACCATAAAGGTCTATACAATTTGTCTGACTCAGTATTAAAAAAACAAACAATCTCAATTGCTAAACTAATATGCACAACACCGAAAAGCCTCAGCAAGCCGAATGTTTATTTGTTTGCACTACACTGTACTCGTGTAACCATGGTAAACAACAGCCGATTATGGACAAAGATACCAAATCAACAAATATTTACTTTAAAATTTAAAAATAGCAGCTATCGGGTGTTATTTTACATGTGATTTGTTTTCCTCCATGTTCACGCGAAAATTAGTGTGCATAATGCGGCTTGTAGTAGCCAAATACATGATTTATTATATTTATATTGTTGTTGTTACTACGGTTACAAATGTACATGGTAGTACAAAAAGTTACCCTAAAATAAACCTAATAGCCTATTCAAAGTGTTTTCCGAACCCTGAAAAAGTCTAGCTAACTGTGGTGTTCCGAATAATAATCATTGTAAAAACATAATTATCAAGATATGGTCGATCCAACTGTAAATGACGAGCGCCTCCCAATCGAATATTGCACTATGCACTTTGCATGATGGATTTATTATTGCAGTGAAATTACCGATACACTATTTTCGTGTACTGTTGCAAACCGATGGCGGCATATTTATGACATAAAAGAAGAAAACTGAAGGTTTTGCTAAAAAATGGTATCAACAATATGTCATTATTTAGGAGAAATTCTTGAATAAAGTCCGTAAACAAGAATTACATTTATTGGGGCACCCTGTATAGTGTTCGAAATCGTACAAATTGGCTGTATTTGTCGATATCAAATGCTGAGTTCCAAGAACTATAACTTTTTGTTCAGATACAATATACACTTGAAATTTTTAGAGAGTATTGTTAATATAATTGGACAGTTTTTCGAAAAGTATTAATTCAACTGCTAATGCAATTATTGATATATGCCGAATTATGTAAATCAATAATTTCATATTTTTGGGAAAAAATGCCTAAAATTTGAGTTTGGGGCTAAAAATGACCGTGTTACATATTCTGAAACCCATTGTGTTTGGTATCAGATTATAGGAAATTTGATTGTCTTTAATATGACTGCAAAATCATGCATATTCCAAGTGTTGTTTGTGAAATATTGCCAATAATCTATAGCAAGTCAAAACGACTACTTTTTTTGGACGCCATCTTGGATTTGAAGGTATTCGCAACAAAAAATTTGAGGTAGACCTCCGAATTAATTTGTCTCACTAAAAATACTTGCAAATAAAATTGGTTTAAACTTGTTGTGGAAATCTGGCAACCTAAGACCTTAAGGAAGCCACTTTTTCGATGTTGGCCCTCCCCTTAATAGTAATAATGATTGACGTGATATCATAATGTTGGGTGGGTGGGGCCGGGGCCAAGTTACGCAAATTATATACGGGGGAGGGGGCGCATGGTACCTTTCGAGAATTCTTGTTTTATACACGTTTACCATCATGAGGGCCAACATTAAAACAAAAATACATAAACATATTTGTTCAAACACATTTTGACACATAAATGTCATTTGCTTCGGCCACAATGCCGCCGTTGCTATTTGTGTTTATACACCAGCATATTTTTCTAAACCTAACCAACCAACCCACCAACCAACCCCACCAACTAACCACCAACCGACCGACCGACCGACCGACCGACCGACCGACCGACCGACCGACCGACCGACCGACCGACC
>JBAMJV010001767.1:0-50655 GCA_037951105.1 Echinarachnius parma
CACTCGCGCACATACGCACACACACACATACACACCTACACAACAATCCGAGGACCACCTTTCACGTGCATATTCTATTAGTAGTCCCGGGTCCAATTATGAACCTGTGGTACACCTTCCTTCATCACCATCACTTATCGTCCATCACCATCATCATCCTCATTTATCATGACCATCCATCACCAATATCAGTGCCGTCCATGATCACGCTCCATGCATGGCCATTTACCGCCACAGATGGCGTTATTCCACCAAGGGCACCGGAAAATTCCAAACTATGAATGCGTGTTTCTCATAGGCGTGCCATCAAAACACACAAAAAAGAAAACACACATTATTTCCGGCACTTTAGTATTAATAGCTTATAATGAATAGCGCCATCTATAGATCACTTTGCACGCAAAATAAGCGGTAAAAATGTGGGGACCGGGATTTCGATCCCGACTTTTTAAAATGTCCCGAGTTTAATTGTGTGTTTTCATGCAGTAGTCCCGACTCTGTGGTGAAGGTCTGTACATAAACACACACACAAATACACATGCACAAACACACACGCACACCACACCACACCACACCACACACACACACCTAATCATCAATGTTTACTTACATACCACTGGTACAATAATAATACACATCGCATCATTACACAATGATCTTTGTGTCCTGCTTTCTGATTGGTCGAATATCAACATGCTGGCAGGTTTTGCCCAATCAGAGTAAAGAATAGAAATGTGTGGATTTAGCGCCTTTTGGTTGAAATCTGAAATGGATTTAGCGCCTTTTGGTTGAAATGATAAATTTCATATCAATATTTTTCATACTTCCTGAAACAATTTTGAGGAAATTTTAAGTGATTTAGATACACATGAGAGAGGTCTATTCAAATCGTGCAAAACATGCAATTTGATAGAAAGTGGATTTAGCGCCTTTTGGTTGGGAGCTCTTCATGTGCTACATGTAGTAACTATCCAGTGGTGTATCTACTGTTAAAATCTAATATGGCGGCTATTTTCCAAGATGGCCGCCAAAAAAGCCATATATGGTATGCCGAAACCACATTCATTGAGTGAGTTGGTCAATTTCAATTATGATTTCAATATGAATGATTTGTGCAAACCTAATTTGCTTTTCAAGACCTATTTAATTGTGTAGCTACTAGAAAATCAAACATGACAACCATCTCCAAGATGGCCGCCATAAATAGTTTGAATCATTAAAATACAAAGTCGATTGAAATAATGTTTGATTTAATGATACCAAAAGTGTCACATTCAGTAGCTATTGTAAAAATCCACTATGGCGCCCATTTTTCCTAACATGGTTGCCAAAAAGCGATATTTTAGCATAAATATTGACACTGTTGGTCAATCCCAATGTTCTTGGAGTCGATATAAATGTGTATTATAAGTACATCTCAAATTTGCGACATCCGAGCCTATCCAGTTTCCAGTTGCGTAGCTACTGGAAAATCCAAGATGACTACAATAATTTAAAGAATATGGAACGTTTAGGTATCCCTTAAAGGCAGTGCAACACATTTGCATCCACCAAACCAGGTGGGAAAACAAATCTTGTAACTTGTAGGCCTGAACGAAAGCTCTTACGGACACATTCTACAATTTAAGTTTGACTTTGATTTTTTGATCAGGTAAGAGAGGAATCAAATTTTGCATTTATTAATGTTTTCAAAATCGCTGAATCTTGGTCTTCATCTTGATCTTGATCTCGGACCTTCTGGTCTCGGACCCAACACTGCTGAGTTACCTCAAGCCATACTTTTTCCGATATTAAATTCGTTTATTGAAGAGGTAAGGGTTTAATTGATTTGATATTTCTCACACATTTTATTTAACATAATTTCCTAGCTACATGTACATTTTGAGAAAGATCCGCGGTGTTTACAAATGTGTTTCGCAACCTTTAATCTACTAGCTGCATAACCAGAGGATGTCACCCGAAAGAATATCATACAAGCTTCTCTGCTAATAAGCGCGTTAGATTGCCTGGGCTAGTGTCAAATACAGTTTATGACTCCAGCAACCCATCTAATTCATGGCCTTCTCCGTCTACCTGTGGTCCGTTTCTCTGATGTCATATGACTGCAATATGCTTGCATTGCAGGCACGTCATGTTCCATCCTCACAATGTGACCAAACCAACTAAATCTGTGTTTTGTAAATCTGAATACTTCCTATATCATTGTTAGACACCAAGGTTATTGAGTATTTTCCAGGATGGAATAGAGATTGAAAGTAAATGTTTGTCTTGTAAACATATCAGAACAATTCAAGCAGTAAACCAAACAATTATCATCAAAGAGATTGACAGATCTCACTCCGTTGTAACCTCCAGGAACTATTCTGGAACGAAAGTCAACCGCCCCTTGTTTCAAGCACGGAACTGATATACATCAGGACTATGCATTTCAGTTTATATATCCATAATATATCATTTGGAGCACTTACCACCTGCAGGTACTGCAACTAACACTTGTTTTCGCCTAATTACAGGTAAAGGATCAATTCACACAATATTCTAGAATGAGCATACAATTAGAATGCTGCAGTGAGCAGTTTCGACCTCCATCACGACAACCACATGTCCTACATACAAGCTGTTAACAATAGTGTGTTACTGCTAATATTAACCCGTTCCCTACGAGTTTATGAAATCCCCATAGACTTTGTACACATTAACGTGCTATTAGTATCAGATCTGTCAGTTCTCTTTACCAGTCACCTCCCCGGACCACCCCCCCCCCCCCCCCCTCCACTAATTTTACTCTTACACTTCATGCTCTGAATTAAATATGTATCAAAAAATAATATACATGGTACCAGTCTTATGCTTCATCCGTGGCATATGAATATTGTAATTTGGACTTTTATACAGTCACCGAGTGCTGCAGGGTCGGCTGATTCTCTTAGCTGATTCTCTTAGCTGAAGGATTCCGGGATGTGTGTACGTTGTAATAATCGCTCGATATTTCTGGTTATGGTTCTATAGAATTGTATTCCATCGAATGCACTTTAATAAGTGCACTCGCTTCATTTCCAGCCACTTCCATACCTTCAAGAAGTCTAGCCGTTAGCAACATTCGCGCACCTAGATTAGTTCAATGTCTAGCAAAAGAAGGCCTTCAGATTCTTACTGGATTGGGTTGTTCATAATAATCACAATGCACTGTTGTTCGCTTGTAGATTATTCTACTAATCGGAGCTTGCAATGTTTGCTCATGGTTGTTAGTCATTTGGTTATATCTTCCTCCTGAAGCTGCCTCGAACACGAAAATAGATGCCATCGGCGCTGACATTGCCGTAATTTGAAAACTAGCCTAGAACCGATGTAGAAAGTAGCACAGGGGGTTTCTGCATACTTGGAATCGACTCCAAGATCATTGAAATCTACTGATTATTTCTCTCTTTATGACAAAAAGTAGCTCTTTGGCGGCCATCTTACAAAATGGCCGCCATATTGGATTTTAACAGTAGATATCCCACTAGATAGTAACTACATGTGGCACATGTGGTTTCGGCATACCATATATAACTGGAATCGACTCCAAGATCATTGAAATCTACTGATTATTTCTCTTTTTATGACAAAAAGTAGCTTTTTGGCGGCCATCTTGGAAAATAGCCGACATATTGGATTTTAACAGTAGATACACCACTGGATAGTTACTACATGCAGCACATGGGGTTTCTGCATACCATATATAATTGGAATCGACTCCAAGATCCTTGAAATCTACTGATTATTACTCTTTTTATGACAAATAGTAGCTTTTTGGCGGCCATCTTGGAAACTGTTAAAATTTTGCGTGGCCACATTCTTTTTCTGAAAAAGTGGAATACAGGTAATGTACATGCCAATTTGCTTGCTTGTATGACTATTTGCACGATTGTTACGCCTATCTGCTCCACTAAAACAAGTTATAGACCATTATGGGATTTATATTATGATTTTTGAATTCCAGAAGCAACCTATGCATACACTCTGAAGAAGGAAATCATCCCGCTGAAACTCCAGGAAGGGTACACTCCAGACGGCTGGCTCGGGGCCTTGCTGGGGATGAAGCTCTACTATCCGATGTCCTCGCAGAAACACATGGATACCAATCTACCCACTCTAATCGGCGTTCTTGGGAAAAGGGGCAAATTAGAACTGGAACCTCCAGTTATTCCCGCACGTACCAAAGAAGGTACGGAAGCCGCTGCAAAGAAAGTTGTTCCTCAAACTCGGCTTACTTGTCTGGTATTATTTAAATACGTAAACAAATATCTCGTATATGAGTCGTAACATTGTCAATACCCCCATAAATCACCAAGAACTCCAGGTGTTTTCAGATAAATTGTTGCATTCGCATCACCAATAGAAGCAGGTTGTGCTTATTTTGCTTTCTTCATCATTTATTTTTTGAATCATTTCTTACTGAATAGATGTTGACAACACATTTATGATAAATTGAAGTTTTCGGATTTGAAAGTATCCTTGTGAGACTTTCAGCTGTGTACACAGTACAATAAGTTAGCAAATGTCACAATAATTATGACGTTCATGCATAGCCGATCACAGAAATACAGAAAATTAATAGATATCTTTAAGGTTCAGTATTTTCTAGTAATACATTATAATCAACATGATGAACAAGTAATCATTTTCCAATGATTTACTTATCTACTATATTTTCGTTGTATCATTAATAGTTGGAAATAAACCTGCCCATCACGCTTCTTCTGGTTCAGCGGACGAACCAGATTCGGGGACATCAAGAGAAGAACAACACGTTGCGCAACAGCTACGAGCTAAACCCCTGCAATCTGATGGCGTCGCATCTTGGAGCAAGGATGAAGTTCACGACTGGCTGAAGTCCATCGGTCTCGATGTGGCTACGAATTCAAATCTACAGACCCTGAGCGGGACGCGCATATCACAAATCCGAAGCCTGATGGACATCGCCCCCGAGTTCTGCCTGAAGGAAATGAAAAAGCAGTACGGGTTGAGTTTCGAGGACGTCCTTTCGTTTGTGTCCGCACTGGGAAGCTTCTAAAATCACGAATGGTCATACACTCTAAATGATTACTTAAAGGATACCACCACCGAAACATAATATTCTTATAAATGAAAGGTAACATTTTTAGAAGTCCATTCTATCAACAAGTTCAGAAAAATATGTTCCAGAAAAAATATACATAATTGGAAAACGCATCACTATTCTTAAGCAAGCGTTCATGGGTCTGCATGTACGAAGACTACCTTTGTCCAGAGCGAACGAATCGTCCGGGATTCTAATGTCTCCAAACGTATACGCGTGAATAGAATTGGCGCACTCGCAAATGTTTGGCGCGTACGGAACCATGAAATAGTAATGGTTCCGTAAGTGGTGGAAATTAATTGCATTGTTTATGAATTACACAACACTTTGCAATATTTGGGGTTTATATTTGATATCACAAAATGGTACCAAAACATATAAGTATGGGTTGTTTTATACCTGGTGGTCCCCTTTAATTGTTAAAGGGATCTAGTAACTTTGTTGAGATGTGCAAAAACTGATGAATGGTTGATGCAATGTATATTGTTGTTATCTCATATGTCCACAGGGTATTGTGTGAAAATTTCAAGTCAAATGGACAATGTATGGCCAAGTAATGAGCGAAAATGCAAAGTGATATTGGGTGATATTCACCAACTCACTGCATTCACTTTGTACAGGGATGAAAATCTCGCCCGGAGATTTTCTTATCTGAATACTTCAATCATACATATCTTTGTAATGAAAGGGAAATTTGAAAAACCGAAAGCTGTCCCATGATTTTATTGTTAATACGAATACAACAAGGTATAAAGGAACCACTAGAATTAAAATTTTATTTTGAGGATTTGGACAATGTTACTAAGTCCCTTTAAGAAAGTTGTATCTATATTCGTCTCTGTTCCATAATTAAAGGGATAGTACAGTTATGGTAAAACACATGTTACAGGCAATTCATACTTACGTCTAGCACTGGCTCGGCACTGGATAAATCCACTGCCGAGCCAGTGCTAGACGAAAAAGCCGACCATTCATACTCGGCATCAACAGTGGATAACTGACGCGCAAGTATAAATACAACAGTGGATCGAAAAGCTGTCTAGGACATGACTGGGCATGCGCACTAGTACACTTCTATTGTGACGTAACGATGACTTGCAAATTCTGAACGCGCAATACCGTAATGCGCATGCGCAACCTTGTGCTAGACGCAGGGGGGGTAAACTCAGCCGCCATGACGGTTAGGTATGCATGCGATTAGAAGCAGTTTAGCTACGTCACAAAACGTCATCAAAAGTATGATAGGCTGTGTATTTCGAAATTGATCGGGAATTTAATAATAAAATACATCCCATTGAGCGGTGAAATATTCACCACCTCTTTATCTAGCGTAATCAATTTGTGTTGCCATTTTCTACTACATCAATAAGACCACTTTTTAGTTACATTTTGAGTTAAATACTGTTTATGATTGCTCAATATTTGCAGAAGAGTCGCTCTTCATACACGGATCACCGTCTCAGCCAAGGGCAAAAATTGTTTACAAATTCATCGCGCGCAAAATCACAAATGTACGCGCTAATGACATCTTTGCCATAGAAAATGTACAGTGTGAGTGCGCTTGGTAAAGTGCGCGCCTTAAGCACATTCCTATTGTTTCGTCATATTATTTCCCCACAATGCAGTTTTGTGACGAACTTCCTCCGTTCAATACTGCTCGTAAACAAGACCGTCAGCCCGCCATTGTTTTATGTACAAAGGCTATGGGGTACGGTACCTACGGACAATACAGTTTACCTTCTAGTTCTACAACGGCAGTGTTGGAGTCATACTTCTATGGCTAGACGAGGTGTCTAGCATCAACAGTGGATCAACAGTGGATCAAAGTTATGCCAGGCTGAGCACAGACTGATGCTAGACATTCCATTCATATCTGCGTCTAGCAGTGGATTTATCCAGTGCTGAGCTAGTGCTAGACGTAAGTATGAATTGCCTCCATGTAACTAAAACTTCACAGTTATCATTACAGACTATTATAATTAAATGATGCTTAAAGGGGTAGCACAGTTTTGGTAAGGCTGAGCTTTAGTAATCAAAACCTGCACAATAACATTACAAACTATTAGTTATAATTACACCATGCTCGAAAGGTAAAGAAAATTACAAACGACTAAATAAAAAGCCTGACATCAATCAAAAAGAGCAATTAAAACTCAGGAGGGCGCTTTAAAAAAAAACATTGGTTTCAACCATCTTTTATGCAAAATTATGCAAAGTGTAAGCATTTTCTAAAAAAAAAAAAAAAAAAAATCATCTAATAAATCTGGGGCCCAGATTTATTCCGATCGGATACATTTATTGATATTTCAGCTGTTTCTGAACCGATTTTTATTATCAAATAAAGTTAATTCTGCCATTAAATTGAATGCTCTTTTAAATTTTACACTTGATTTTCATTTTTTCACAACAAATTATTTCGTGCAGTGCCCTCTATACCACTACTCAACTATCCCTTTAAATGGTAGAACAAAAAGCATATAAACCGCTAAGTAATACAACTGCAAAGAACAGCTAATAACACAAGAGGGCGCCCCGCGGGCATCTCAAGTTTTAACATTTTAAAAATCATAATGCATGTATAAAATATGTGAATGTGATGTTTGATACAAATAGTTATTCAGTAGAAATCAACAACAAATATTTCAGTATATTCATTGAATAATTGAATAAAATGTTGAAAGGTGAACCCTAACATTTATACAAATCAGCTACATGTATATACTATTTTAGCCGTTTCCGAACCGATTTTGATCAAACAAAGCTGATTATGTCGTTAGAATTCTTCAACTTGTGCACTTAGTTTTGCATTACCTTACAAAAACAATATTTCTTGAAGCGCCCTCTAAACCAAAACCTTTAACCTGAATGGCTTTGTAGGCTTATATTTTGCATAGTTGTAAAGTGTGTAGCGTTTTGATATGTGCGGTCTTTGGATTCCATAATTGGCATGTACATGGTTAGATATTATTTACAGTTTGATAATTATAGTCACTATCATTCTTTCATGGCACCTGTTCGAATATGTGGACAGTATATTATAGAACTACTTTTGGGATTGTCTGAACATAATGTATATAATGACCATCCGTACTTTGTAGTTTATTTTTACTTAGTCGTTTTATAATGATTTATTGTAAATATGCAATCATTTTGTTATCTTTTCTCCATACATGCCATAGCAGATGTGTCAAGAAAGAATATTATGCATTTCGAGAAGTTTAAAGGGCAAAGAAACCCAAGCAAAATGTTGCTTTCAAAGTCTTGAAGAGATTAAGAAGTATAATTTCTGAAAGTTAGAGCATAATCGGGTAAGAAACAAGAAAACTACGGCTCTTTGAAGATGTCCATTTATTCCTATGGGGAACTCAAATTGGCAACGCACTCTGATAAGTGTGTGGACAACTCCCCATATGTTTTGTACACAAATGTTCCCATTTTTACAGTTTTCTTCACAGTCACATTTTTCCATTCCCCCAACTCAGGATATGTTATGTATAAAAGCATTCTGCAAAACATATGTTGAACTCGAACGAAGGGTAAACATAAATTTTGAGAAAATTGAACAAAACTGAAATTTTGTGTACAAAATGTATGGGGAGTTGTCCACAGTTTTCTTATTTCTTGACCGATTGTGCTCAAATTTTCAGAGACTATTCATTATCTTTAGTGTCTTATAGTGCATACAACAATTTGTCTGGATTTCATTGTCCTTTAAATATATTGATGATGTCTATAAATTGTATAAATCATTTATTAATGGAACAGTATACAAGGTAGCGCAGTGTATATAAATAACAAGAATCCTGTATTAGTGTAAAATAAACAATGTTCTCATGTAATAAAACAAAAGTGAGGAAATAAAACGAAAAACTATTATATTTATGTAACCATGTATGTACAGGAATATCGAGAAAGAAAAGCCAAGAGAGAATATTAGCAGATAAATTGTGGATCAATTACATTAGGTAATTCGATCGCTAGCTGAATACCGCTCCTGGAGGGCTGAGGAGCGGTAGTGATTTTTGAGCACTCAAGCTTGCATCCAGTACATTTTATCAGGGTTGGCACTTCTTATCTCTAGCCCCTGGGCGCTGATATCTCAGCAGAGGATTAGCAGAGCGTAGAGAGAATGAACCGCATAATCTACTAAAGGAGGAGGGGGGAGACCATGGTAAAGCCCTGGCTCTGGAATGTCTTATCAGTTGGTTGCCGTGCCAACTGAGATATGAGCAGAGCAGAGAGGGCGGGAACCAGGGCAGTTAATCTATCTGGGGCTTGAGGGAAGTAAACACAGCATGGGATTGTTGACAGTAGTAATACAACTGATACGAATGTGGTCAATACGGAAACAAAAATGATAAAATTGATCACCACGATGGTGGAAGACAAGCTAATGGGACAATCACGTCATGTAATCGATTCACTCCTTTGGCGAATACTTGAAAAAGGTAAATTACCTTAATGATAAAAATAATAAATGCGTACATATGGTAACAATTGTATATACAACAAGTGATTATATTGTAAAACCAGAAAACTTTGTAGAATACTTTGCTGAAAAGTATTTTGTAAAATGAGTAAAGAACATTTGATTGCAAAAAATGGTACAAACAATAATGAAACAAAATAATAATGACAAAGAGATATCCATAATAATACTAATAAAATGTTGATAACTATAATCTATCTTGATCACATCCTATATATGTAAATGTAAGCAATCCAATCCCGGACTTGATCGTATACCGTATGACGTATATCAACGTTTTCCTGTATATTTGTTACTGAAGAGAATTATGAATACAATCTGGAATACTAGTGTAATCCCGTATCATTGTACTCATTTTACATCAATTCATATCTCTAAAAAGGACAAAGACAAACAATTGTTGTCATCATAATTTTATTGTCCAATTGTATTGCATAAATTTCGCTAAAATATTGGAACAAATGATACATGCACGATGGATGTGGTATGTAGAACACACATTCAATTTTGCCTAAATTCCAATTTGTTTTTCGTAAAAATAGAAGTACGATTTACATTATAATATTATTACTCGAAAATGATATTCAAACATCATCATGCAACAGGAGACACACTGTTACTCTCTTTCTTGATATTGAATTGGCGTATGATCGATTAACTGTACTTTTATAGGATATCGGTATGCGTTGTAAACTTTTATCTAATTGGGAAACATTTATACAATCGTACATTAAAGATGAATTCCAGTTTTGGGAAAGAAGCCGAATACATCTATATTGATCATTATTGTTGAATAAGTATTGAAATAGGGCTTGTGTGTTAAAATCGGAACCTAAGCATCGTTAAATACAGAAATATCGGAAGAAATCCAATATCCGCCTGTGAAATTTATAAATCCACCGCCAGTTCGGACCTGTCCGCGCCGCTAGCGCTGGGGGAGATATCGACAAGCTGGGGACAAGCCCGTAAAAACGAAAACCTCGTGTACTCGCACGTGGTCATTGTACGTAGCGTATGGGCGATTCCGGAGTTGGTGATCTCTATCTGCAGCAGATCAAGTTATAATTTTGCAAATATATCAATTAGTAGGCGGTTTCTTGGCCAAATTTGGATAATCCTATATTAGTACAATTATATTCTTTCACATCATTGGTAATAAGAGCTTCCATTTCATTTTTTTGAGAGGGGGGCGTTTCCAAAACTGGCCTTTACCTTTAACATGTAGACAGTGGCGTACCGTGGTCGGACTGACGGGAGGGGGGGGGGGGGGGGGTGGGGGGGGCACACCTTATGTATTTCTTTGTTTTGTCCAAAAAAGGTTTTCTTAAGGCTTCCTATGTTTCCTATATGTTTCCTATTGTTTATGTTGGTTTATAATGGGGGGGGGGGGGGGCACATTGTCGTTAAGTACTCCGAAACAAAATGAGTTCATAATAGATTGCCTCAAGGAAGTATCTTGAGCCTCATTCTATTGAACCCGTTGCTTACGGGAACCGGGTGGGCCATGTACAAAGTCTATGGAAAATTCATGATCTCGAAGGGAAGGGGTTACACCGGTTGATGAATATGTAAAATATCTGTGTATGCTGACGATTCTGCCATTTGGTTTTCTGAGAAGTACGTGGAAATGGTATGTAATAGAGTTCTAAATTACTTAGATGTGTTGAATAATTGGTTTATGAGATGGAGGTTTAGAATATCAAAGAACAGACCCAACATATATTGTTTACAAATGGGAATAATAATGTTGATATGAAATGAATGATGCTGTTGTAAACAGTAATAAGGAGCATACATTTTTAAAGGTATAACTTTATGCATTTCCCGCCAATTGAAACCCCGGAAATCATGTTCCAGTCAGAACTGAAGGCATATTATACAACCAGGCAAAATTAGACTCTTCAAGGAGGCATATGGCGGCCATTTTTAAAATGTGATTATCATGGATTTAAGGATCAAAACTTTATTTGATCTTTATAATAATATCAGATATGAATTCCTCACCCACAATAACCTCTTTATTCACGTTATAATCAGCAGTAAAGGCCTAACCATTCAAAATAACTTCATATTGAGAGTGGCCCATGTCGGCCATTTTGAAAATGGGCCGCCATATTTGATGTAAGGTTGCAAACATCGTCTGATCATCATAGTAATATCAAATATGAATTCTTCACCCAATACAAGCCCATACAAATTTGTTCTAATTAGCACTGAGTGCCTTACCATTCAGAATAAGAGCATTCATGGTGGTTGATGACGGCCATTTTGAAATTTGGCCGCCTTTTTGGATTTAAGGTTTAAAGAATGGTGTGATCCTCAAACTGATATCACATTTGAATTCCTCACCCATAAAAACCCCATAAAACATGTTCTGTTCAACATTGAAGGCCTCAACATTCAAAAGAACATTATTTATTGTACATTACGTTTCACCCAAGTTAGAAAATATCCGCTCCTCAGGCCTGAGGAGAGGTTGAGAGATTCGTGCCTCTAGTAGAATTTTATCACCGTTTACACCGTTCTTATCGGTTTACTGCGTGTAACCGGAGGAGATTATCTCTATAATACCACTAGGTCTCGGGGGGGGGGGGGGGGGGGGGGCAGTTAACAGGGCATGGAATGTTGACGAAAGCTATTAAAATGGTTGAGTTGATTTCCACCGTGGTGGAGATCACGGCTAACTTAGTGAAACGTAATGAGCTGATGGCGGCCATTTCGAACATTGGCCGCCATCTAGGATTGAGCGTCAAATTTGGAAGAGTTTACAATATTAATGACAGAATAAACTTCATTGTTTTGATCGAAATATGCTCAGAGACGGCTGAAATATCCATAAATATAACCAGTTTGAAATAGTGCATGTTGAACCAGCCGTTGAAAAACATTGACAAAATATGTTTTTGAATAATTGTTGATGATCTCTCTATTAATAAAACATCACCTGCAATTTGTTTAAAATAAAAAAATGATTGAAACCAATTAGTTTTTAGAGAGCGCCCTCTTGAATTTGAACGGCTCTTTTTTTTATGTTAATAATCTATTTACTTAGTCGTTTGTAATTTTGTATCTCTCGAGCATGGTGGAGTTTTAACTATTAGTATTGGTTTTTGGTGTTGGTTACTAAAATTCAGTTTGACCAAAACTGTACTCTCTATGCCAAAGCTGCATGACATATTCATTTAAGAGTAAAGTCTAAATCAAGTTTGCAGCAGTCAAAATATTTATTTGGATACACGAACAGACTCAAACTTACAGTTATAAGTTTTGTTTTCTCTCTAAATAAACATATACATGTAGTGATTATAAATCAAATAAGCTGGACACTTACTATTATATAAGCGACGTTTCGCCGGAGAACTCCCGGCTTCTTCTGGCTACTCTCCAATGTGTAGAGTGGTCTTTTATAAGTCTGCGCATGAAGTGTCCAGCTTATTTGATTTATAATCACTACATTGTAACTTCGACTGGATGATTGATAATTTGCATTAAATTAAACGCAATATAAACTCGAGCACATGAATGCACGAACTCACATGCACACTACACACACGCGCACGCGTACACACACACACACACACACACACACGCACACACACATACACACACACGCTAACAAACACATATACTCACACTCACGCACGCACACAAACTGATCATACTCACTACATTGATATATTTTTCATGACAGGAGAAATATTTTTCATGACAGGAGAAATACAACATTTACTCAGTTTTGTTAAATTTTCATTTTCATTTTACCCGAATAAGTTCAAGATTTCATAATATAAAGGGAACTTATCTTGGCGGAAATAATCGGAATATTAAAAATATATTTTTATTTGTGAAAGCCTTAAACCTTCTACTGAAGCGATAGATTTGTTTGATTTAATTTGTATGTTATACATAACAACATCACAACCATTATCTTGAATTATGTTATTATACAAATAAACTACATGTAAATAGAGTATATCACAGTTATTACAGTAGAAGGCGATGTTTGATCAACGTACATGTTTACCTATTATAAAGACGCGAAACGGTGAAGGCATGACATAGCGGTTAGGCATACACTGATTTTGTATTTATAACATATATAAAGAGTTTATAACTCATGAAATGTGTTGTGATTAGTCGAAACCTGCGGAAAACCAAATAACACCATGAGTAATTGCTGCAAACAAGTATTAGCATCTTTAACAAATATGGACAACAATGATAGCAAATATTCTGGAATTAGTATATCATGGTCGCTTTATTTCTACTGATTATGGTTAATGAACGAATTGGGGGGGGGGGGGGGGGGGGCGCCATGTGGGACAAAAATATGATTTTAAACTGTCCGAATGACGTCACTGCCATCCTAGCTGGACACATATCCCTGTTACACCGGCTTCGCCATCATAGGCTAGTATATTGGATGCCATAAATTATCTAGTCGGGAGTTAACATCTCGAAATGACTCGAAATTATTCGTATTTATACCAAGGAGCTACAGGGAAACCCCGTTATAACGAGCTCGCTTATAACGAGGTACTGTTTATAACGAGGAGAATCTTTTGCTCCCGATTGTTCAATTGGCATAATGCTCCGATTAGATCGAGCTCGGTTATAGCGAGATTCCGGTTATAACGAGGTAAAATCGATAGTCCCGACTACTCTCTTAATTTCTAGGACTTATTTTTAAGTCCAAAGGATTTATTTGTTTAAGTCCAAGTGGACTCAGGAGAGTGACAAAACCATAGGACTTAAAATCAATCTATCCTAAGACTTAAAATTTTAAGTCCATGTAGGACTTAAATTTTAAGTCTATTGGATTTATAATTTAAATCTTTCACGACTACTTTTTAAATCTTCTTAGATTTATTTCTAAAATAAGTCCATCATGGATTTAAATATTAAAGTCTTGATTTTAAATCTTTCTTGGATTTATTTCAAAATAAATCCATGATGGATTTAAAAGAAAACACTTAAAAGAAAACGAGTTGATACACTTTTTCTGTTGGTGTAAATTTGTTTATTTCATCTAAATTGAAATGTACATTTATTTCACAATAATATCAATCAAAACATATAAAGAATCAATATAAACCCTGGACCTGTACATATATACAATTGAACAAAAAGTTCCTTTGACAAATTATATATACTGCTACAAGCAAACATAAATCAAATGTAGCAACTGAACTTAGCGGAGTATACAGTGTGTATCAAAAAGAATGGTACAGTCAGAAAATATATATTTTTTAATATAAAAATTGTTCGTAAGTATAAGTATTTGATATCATATTAAAGCGAAGTAATGCTCTTTATGTTGCTATTTTAATCATACTTATTGCTTTTGTTAATCAAGAGTTATGCCACGTTTTAAGCGATTAGGCAAAATCCCGTTTGTGCCACTTTTTGTATTTATCGTCGAAATTGTCATGAAGGTTTAAACAATGGAATAGTATTATTGCTGTAAATAGATAATTATGAGGAAAATACTGACCAAAATCCGCCAAAGCATCTTCCAGAATTATATATAACACTTAGTAACACATACACAAACACAAACACACACGTACATATATACACTAATGAGCATGTGTGGTGTACGAATGGTGTGTTTGTGCGTACACACATACACAAACATACATACACCCACAAGCCAATGTGAGTGTGTGACATACGTACAAAACTAAAGTATGTGCGCGTGTATGATTGTGTTCGTGTGTGTTTGTACGTGTGCTACTAAGTAATATATATCATAGTAAAAGATGCTTCAGTAATTTCTTCCATCTTTGTCCTCACAAAGTAATTGTTTTGTCGTTGAAACTTTCATGACGATTTCTTTGATGAATACGTAAAGTGGCACAAATGGGATATTGTCTTGCCACACTAAACGTAGCATAACTCTTGATTTACAAAAGTAAATTATATGATTTAAAAAGCAAAAGAAAGAGCTATCATTCTGCTTTAATATGATACCAAATACACATAAATTTTCAACAAAGATCATACCTAGATAATTTGTTTTCCTGACTGTACCATGTTTTTTTTATACAGACTGTATAAAACACGATGTGCTTCCATCCTGATTGTAAAGTTCTATCAAGCTTGACGAAAGAAATAAGCATTTTTTCATAAATATCAGAAATACAATTTGGTATGATAACTACACATTTGTATCAAACTTATAATTCATTTATACATACATCAATTAAGGTAACAATGACAAATTATCATTAAAAAAACTGAAAATTACAATATAAAATACACAACTTCATGGGATAAAGTTATCAAAGTTAATAGGGTTAAATTACTCATTGCAATCCAGGTTTATATAGGCCTAGCCCAGAAAAAAGCAGCACGGTTGATTTTTAATTCCTGCATGTCAGAAATTCCTTATTAGCCTTATCTGTTAACTAGTGTATTTTATGCTGAAGAAAATGAAACACAAAGATATTGGTTAAGCCTTGGTAACACATGCCCTTACGAATGCTGTACGAACAACTTTTATACCATATTGCAGCCATACAAAATCAATCGTACGTACAATGTTCGTAAAGGGATTTGTGACCATGGCTGTAAATAGTTTTGCTTACACATATCTGCTAACAAAAGAAGAAATAAGTAATGATTCTGTTGGAAATCCGTAATACTTGCATGTTTTGCATGGAACTACATGGTGTTTCTATTAACAAAAATTAGTAATCTTCAGTGAATAAGTAACCAAAGTACCAAACCAGACAAATCTGACGATGGAATTAATACTGAATACTAAGAATTAGTAAAAGTTGGTAGCTATGATACTTCTTCAGCCAAATTACCTCACTTTTTCACAGCTAGGTAAGCACCAAGCACGCCGTCTAAACTCTGTGGTCGGCTTGAATTGTGACTTACATGAAACACTATAATTTGTTTAACTCCTTTTGCTAAAGAAGCGTAGAAGCAAAACTGCTCAACCAAAATTGATGATCTTGGGTGTCATTTTCTGAAAAAGCATTTATTTTTAAATAAGAAATACTCTTGTGACATAAAAATAGCAAAACTCTTGTGTGCCGTTTTGGGAGGTCACCTTGCATAACTAAAAAATTTACATTTCATAAATACTGATTTTATACATTACATTACATGATTACTGCACATTTAAATCAAACTCTTAATTCATTGTTCAAAACTGCGAATTGACTGTAAATTCTTACTGGAGTAACAAGAAAAATTTTAGAAAATAATCAGCAGTATGGTCCATAATATGAGAGAGGAGGTAAAAGAAAAAAAAATAATTAGGAAAAAAAAAAAAAAGTTATATTTAAAGTAAAGGGGGCAGTATAATACCAGCAATGATATTGTCTTAATTATACATTCCATAGTTGGTACTTGGTAACAGTTACTCAGGAGAATCTGTAAAGGTTACATTGTAAAAGGCGTAGGCAGAGTGATATTAAAGACAAACATAAGAAAGAAAGAAAAAATAGATATAACTGGCTTACTGGGAATATTAATATTGTATTACATTTATTATACTCATTATTATTACTCATGGATTGCAAAAATCTTGTCTAACTAGTCTAACACATGTCTAACTAGTTTCCTTGTAAGCATTGTAATAATATTACTTCGCATCATCATTATGCATAAGAATAAATCACAAACTTCACCGTGCCAATCATGCTATTGACATCACAATAGGTTACATTATACACAGTAAACATAAAAACAAAACAACGAAAATAACAATAACCTTTTTCATACCGAGTTCATGATACAATTGTTATTTTATCCGAGTCTTCTTAAATCATGTCAAAGTCTCAAAGACCCATAGTCTTCCAAAGTTTAAGTTCTCTGATTGTGACAGTCCAAAATGTTATTAAGAAGACTCAACAGTCAACATCAGTTTTTCCTGACATAATAGTTATTTGCAGTGGTAATGTTCAAACTATAATTATGGAATCACTGTTCTTCAAGATTTGTCACAGTTCGCTATCCATAATTGGGCTAAAAACAGACACTGTTCTCCACTGCACATAAGTTCTGCAAAAACAAAGCAGATTACAGTTTTCAAAGTTACTTCAAAATCGGCTTCTTACGCGTTTTGAAGTTCCGCTCAACCAGCGTACTGAACGTCAGCACACTGACCAAAGAGTCCATGTTCCGATAACACCGACGATGTCAAGTCGCTCCTCGACGATAACGCTTGAAACGTCCAACCTGGCATTCGCGTACACTCTTTCGACGTGCTCGCGATCTGCAACCTTCAACAGACGATCTCCGTCCGGCCCATCGTTGACTCCACGATCTCCTCCGATGACCAGGCTCCACCTGTCGACTACGCTGTTATTCACCAACTCTCCGACAAAACTCTGGCAGACGTCGCTTGCGATTAACAGGCTCTCCTTCCTTTCGACGTCGCTGACGTCCATCCCAATGATGCTCACCTTCCCTTCGATGTCGCTGACCTCCATTTCGGCGAGGAAGACAGCGCAGATAGCGGCATGCACCTCCCTCCGTGAAGCCCCTCACCTTCCCACGGATGTTGCTGCTTACGAAGTTACGATGCTCCCCACCTTGACTCCGATGACGACCACCTTGCCGAGGACATCGTTGACCACCACACCAACTCTCCAGCTGCAGCAAGGGCACCCTCTGGAACCGCAGTCCCTCTGCTCCCACAGACATCTCACGCACCTTCCCCGGCGTTGCTTCGCAGACTGGCTCAGCCACGTCTCCCTCTGCATCCTATGAATAAAAATGTGAGAACGAAAAGTAATCTTGTCACGATACATATGGAGAAGGCCTGACAGGTTCAATAAGTACAATAGAAGACGTTTACGATTCTAAATATTTGCTCATAATCTAATGATTATTTACAAGGGAATGCAAACAAAAAAAGAAGAAAAATATCTGTTGATTATTGTTAGTATCATGAGTTGCACCACCTACTGCCTAGTCTTATCCAACAAAGAAAACGGACCCTTTAATAGGGAGCCATATTATGATGGCGATGGCCAACGGTCGGCGAGATGGACGATGAATGCACAATCTTCTCCGCTCGCGCTCCTGCTCCATGAAAGTGAGGCCACCAGCTCCTCCTCGAACTCATCGCCAACAGATCGATGACAACCAAGAGCCACCACACGCCGAATTTAGCAATGCTGGACACCATGACCAACATTTACATCGATCTCTTATCGTTCATCCATGTTAGGAGACTTGGCCATACATGTAATACGACCCTTCGGGCGCATAAAAACTAATGGGAGTTATGTAACCAAATCAAGACCATTTTTTTTTTATTTACACATTTCTGCTTTATTGTAACAAAATAAGAGTACTATTATCAGTGAATCTAAACACAACACAAAAGTTCCCCCTAGGCCCTAATTCTAAAACAAGTCCTTGTAATTTCAAAACCTGGAATTTGCACAAACTACTATCAGTATCAGGCACACATGTTGCTGTAATATCAGCTACATTTCGTGAGAAATTGAACAATTTGAAGGAAAGTCATCTCGACTTTACGCTAAGTCTTAACTTAAGTTAAGTCTGACAGTGACAAAGTGTGCACATGCATCATCCAAATCTGCTGAATATTCTAGACAATGTGAGTAAAATTTCAATAATTTCAGTGCTTTTTATCTTTTGATAAAAATTGTTAAATATTAGCCATTCGATGAGTAGTTATTGCAAGTATACAATTTTACAACATGAACAGTTAGCGCTGCAGGCCGGACTGTGGCGCGCCGCAGTCCGGCCTGCAGCTAGCGGCGGCTAGCACAGGCCAGGGTACGCGTACGTACCGCGTGCATTGCATGCAGACTGCAGTCTGTCATGTAATCCCGGGGCGCTGGTAGTTGTTCGCAGTTAGGCCTACTTAGATGAAATTTACATATTTATCGTCCGCTGTTGACTCCCAGATTAATCTATCACATCCTATTGCATTCACATTACATTATGCTTACCTTTGAGTAGCTTTGTCACACTCCCATCGTCATCGATTTGTTCGAGAAATTCCTCCATCAAGCCGCGTCGACGTCGCTTCGTGAAATCCAAAATGGCAGTCAAAACGGGTTTCAACTCTTGCGAATTGCATGACGTCATTTGTGGGTAGTCTGATTGGCTTAAAGTTTTAAGTCCCCATTAGATTTAGATTGCGAAGCCAAATTTCAATCGAAGGGTACAGGAGGCCCAATGAAATAAGTCTTTAGGACTTAAAATATTTTAAGTCGTAAGAAAGACTTAAAATTTAAGTCCTAGAAATTAAGAGAGTACCTCGTTATATCGGGGTTTCCATGCTAGTAACTCCGTGTTTATACAATGAATTGTTTCCTTATACCTGAATACATTTCGGTCAGTGGAGCCAGATCTATACACGGTCTCTGTGGAACAACTAAACAAGATTATTACCGATTGTGTCGCTCTTTATTATAAGACTACAGAAACAGCCCAGGAAGTGGACTATGGAACAACCGGAAAAGAGACCGAATTTAGGTTAACTCTTAATTGATCGAACAGCCAAAACCAAATTATTCATTATCACATGACTCTAGGTAACATTATAACAACAATAATAAAGTTAACTTGATACCCCGATTTCCAGGGAGACAATAACATATCCTGTCATAAATCAAAACGTGTATATATTTTTTTTATTAAAAGGCCATATATCCTGTGCAAATTACTGTAAAAGGCAATAGGATAAACACAAACCATATAATACAGTAATCTTGATACCCAATATCCCGTACAAATGTGGAGTATATTCATTAATCCATATTTTACGATTGAAAGGCATGATATATTATACAAATAATACACGATCTAGAGTGCATTGTGTAAATGCATCGCACGCGAGGGCTATGTTAGCTGTGCGGCGCACGAGGCGTGAGCCGAGTGCGTAAGGCACAGCTAACATAGCCCGAGAGTGTGATGAATTTACATGATGCACGATAATAAGTAGTATTATTTGTTTTATAAAACGAACTCAACCACGGAATTGTTTATTTTGCTGGATTATTAAAAACAGACAATTGGTGACCCAGAGTTTACAAAATTCATCAACACTAATACTGCACTCGCTTCACTGAATTTGACTCTGTATGCAGCGCAGCTCAGCAGATCAACTGCCGATAATTTCCCGTAAAACTGAGAATTATCAAAGAATTGTATGCATTTCCATTACAAAACTTACCAACATCAAACCACATATCCATATAATTTACGAAACTGCTAAGATTTATTTACTACAGAACAGAGAATTTACAAAACCAAGCATTTTCCATCTTTTTTTGTTCACTTTCGCAAGTTTGTCTTCGAGAGGTTTGTCTGTAATCGTTTGTTTTTTTTGTTTTGTAATAGTATTTTATTTTCTCTCAAACAAATTTACAACGTAAATTTACAATACAAATCATTCATATAAGTACAACAAACTAATTGTGTACAGCATTACATATACATATACAATCTGTTCTTATACATATAATGATAATCATAGTGTTTGAGAAAAAAAGAGATCTATAGTAAAACAGAGAAACAATAGCGAACTAACAGAAGAAAGATAAAAAGAAAAAGAAAAAAAAAAAAGGGGGGGGGGGGGGGAGGCGGTAGTAAGAACTCTGTACATGGTGTCTCTGTGTCATACCCTAGTCAGAGAGTGTGTTCCATTTTCTATAATGAATTTGCAATGTTCCTCTCTGTTCAGCTATCTTTCTTTCTTCCTGTTTATTTTTCAATAATGTATCTTTAATATCTTTTATAGTTGGAGGTAATCTTTCGTTCTACTATTAACAAATATCATACTTTTTATCAACAATATAACATGATTTAATAATTGATCTTTTCCTACATTACTAACCTTGATTCCTACATGGACCCCTTTCCAATTTATATTTATTAATTCTTCTAAATCAAACTCGTTACCGCAGTCTACCCAGATCATTCTTACTTTTTCACAAAAGTAAAACAAATGTTCATATGTTTCCTGCATTTTTATGACAAAAAGAGCATAAATTACTATCCCCCATATGAAAAGTAAACATGTGTTTCTTTGTATAAATAAGATTGTATAGTAATTTAAATTGAAATTCCCTTAGTGAACTATTAAGCGTGGATTTTCGGGAGCGTACAAAAATATTTTCATTATCTTTTCCAAAGACATTATATAAGTGTTCTATGTTGCGAACTGCAAAAGACTTCTCTAATCTTAAATTTAACAAATGACCATATATATATTTTGAAGTTATATCACACAATAATAATCTTTTCCACTCAATCGAAACTCCAAATTCAGTGCAGTATCTTCCATCACATTATAATCTCTACTTAACAATTGTTTCCATATAAATGGTATATTTTCAAAATCTGTTTCACTATGTCAATTTCTGACCTATCTAATCCTAGTCTCATAAATTCCTTGACAGATTTTATTCTTCCTTTGCTATCGACTATATGATGTATTTTATAAACATTTTTCAAAATAATGTTTCATTATAATAAATTTGTCCATTAATTCGAATATATCTATTATTAAAAACAATTTGATTCCTGCTTCCAGTTTCTTTTAACAAAAAATCTTTTGAACCTATCCAAGCTTCTAACATTTCCCTGTAAAAACCCGGAAGTGACAAATTCAATAAATCAAATGAAACATTACAAAAGAAAACCAACAAACCTCCTGCTTGTCTAGTCAAGAATTTAAAAACTCTTTTCCATCCCATCATTGATTCCCCCTCAAAAAGTCTCTTAATCCACATTATTCTCTGTGTCCGAATAAATAATTGAAAATCAATCATTTTTAGACCCCCTTTTTCGTAATTCAAAAAAGTAACTTCCCGTTTAATTTTATCTTTTCCATGCCACAAAAAATCAAATGTTAATCTATTCAAATCTTCTATTACACCTTGCGGAATTAGAGTGAGTGAAGATACAAATATTAATTAGAAATCACAAACGTCTTTATCAATTGAATTTTTCCCATCAGGGTAAAGTCCCGCTGTTTCCACCATATTAATAAATGTTTAATTTTACTTAAAATTTCTTTATAATTCATTCTTTCTCGAACTTCAGGGTCCATAGAAAAATATACACCTAATATTTTAATCATCCCAACTTTTGTACCAAAAGGAGTTACAATTTCTTTTCCATGAAGAGGGCCTAATAACAAAACATATGTTTTGCCTCGATTAATTTGTAATCCCGATATTATAGCAAAAGTTTCAAATTTTTCATTTAATTTTATCAACGAATCTTTATCTTTTACAAAAAGCGTCATATCGTCTGCGTATAATACTTGTTTAATATGTGCATTTCCCAAAATAAACCCTGAAATTTCATTGTCGGTCCTAATCGAGCGTGCTAAAGTTTCTATACATAATATAAATAAATAGGGTGATAAGGGGTTTGTGATCGTTTATGATCGATATGATCGTTCATGATCGTTTAGAATATGACTTGTGATCGTATCGGAGGATGATCGGGACTTCGATGTTTGTGCTAGTGAAGTCATGCGTTGGCTCACCCTGTGGTGAGATTAAATGTCTTTTTGAAACAAACTCATGGAAACTGTGTTGTCATATAGTCATTATTCCTGTTATAGAATCCATTCCCTTAATTCAGTCTTCGTAGAGCTATGTAAACAAACATTGTGACGTCACGAGGTTGCGCACCTTCGGCACGATGGTTGCACACCTTCAGCACGATGGTTGCCGCTGCTAACGGCACGATGGTTGCACAGGTATCGGCACGGTAGTGCAGGTGGTGAAAAGTAATCAATCCCCACGTGATCGATATTAGCCAATCACGTTACTGAATTTACCGGAGCCGTTTTATAAACATTTATACATAACCTTTGTAATGCAATGTGTAAGATACACACTAATTACACACTTATATTGATACCCTGATTTCCAATAACAATTTGTTTTTTACACTATTTTAAAACCATATTTTCGTTTGAAAGGCATAACACGTTTACATTATTTTAAAGGGATCTAGTAACATTGTTGACATGTGCAAACGGTGATGAATGGTTTATACAATGTAAATTATATTGTTGTTATCTGATATGTCCGCTCTGACTATTGTGTAAAGATTAAATGTTAAATGGACGTTATATGGCCGAGAAATGAGCAAAAATACAAAGTGATATTCACTAACTAATTGCACTGACTTTGCCCAGTGGATAGTTTAACATCTGAACACTTCAATCGTAAATATCTTTTTAACAAAAGGGAAATTCGCAAACAAAAACCTGTCCCATTCTATTCTATTGGTATGAGGGAAACCGCCAGAATGCTAAGTGGATTGTAAGGATTTTGACAAAATGTTATTAGATCCCTCTAATGTAGTGTGTAACATGTGTAACAATAAAACAATTATCTTGATACCCTGATTTCCAGTAAAATGTGGTCTCTACACGTATTCCGATTGCACGGCGTGAAATACGTATACATTACTTGTTACGTCAATATACACAAATGATCAATACATAACTATGAAGAATTAATGTGTTCAATAGTAAAGCATTGGCAGCTGATACTAATATTAAAGGTAAAGACCAGTTTTAGAAACGCTCCCCTCTCAACAAAATGAAATGGAAACTCTTATTACCAATAATGTGAAAGAATATAATTTTATTAATATAGGATTATCCAAATTTGGCCAAGAAACCGCCTACTAATTGAGATATATCCATACGCTACGTGTATTACGACCACGCTTGTCGCTAGCTTGTCGATATCTCCCCCAGCGCTAGCGGCGCTGACAGATCTGAATGGGCGATGGATTTATGAATTTCACAGGTGGATATTGATTTCGTCCGATATTTCTGTATTTAACGATGCTTAGGTTCGGATTTTACCACACAAGCCCTATTTCAATACATATTCAACAATAATGATCAATATAGATGTATTCGGCTACTTTTCTCGAAACTGGACTTGGGCTTTAATAATTATTATTTTATGAAGGCGACGTTTTACACCAGGCATATTATTTTCATAGAAGCGGTTTCATGCAAACAATCATAAACAAGACATGATAATACAACCAAACAATCAGATTCACAAATTAACCCGTTTTCTTAAAAGATTGTGATATCCCCACATACTTTGTACATAGCATACCAAGATCCCGTTGGACAAGGGGTTAACTCATTCTCTTCAAGATGATGATATCCCCACATACTTTGTACATAGCCTACCAAGATCCCGTTGGACAAGGGGTTAACTCATTCTCTTCAAGATGATGATATCCCCACATACTTTGTACATAGCCTACCAAGATCCCGTTGGACAAGGGGTGTTAACTCATTCTCTTCAAGATTCTGAAATCCCAAACATACACATAACACATGTACATATAGCCCTGTCCAGATACAGGGGGGTAAATCCTTCTCCACATATACACATAACACATAGTTAACCGTTGATTGTAAAGATTATCAATTAAAGCTTGTTTATTGTTTTGAGTACCATGTGTCAATTAAATTACCATCACTATAACATAATGATTTACTATTGTGGTCCAGTAAGGTAAATATATACAAGTCTTTACAAAGGGACTTAGCACGGAATAATGCATGTTCCCTACAATGTATCCCGACTATGGGGACCGTCTCATCTTTGATCACGAAGCACAAACACTCACGAGTAGCTGTACGATTAATCAAATTATGTTGCAATTAATCTTAGGATGAAATGATTAATCGTGAATCTGCAGTTTGTAAAGGGCTCTGAATTGATTTGCACATTGTGAATGAGGGTCAAAAATACAGTGTATACTTTCAATATTGCATCGACATACCAAGTGGAAAAAAATAAATATACAAGTATGTAATGGTATCGTCTATCGTCTTCTCAATTATCACTATTTACTTATCATGACATCGTAGATAATTTAGTTAAATCATTCAGACATTATGAGTTTCCGTGTTATGTACAGCATTCGGAAACTGGAGTCCAATGATATAGCCCTTCATATGAGAAAAGTAATGAAACTATTAAGTGTAAGTAATATTGGATAACAAGTACATTCACCAATTGTAAAAGAGTTAATGCATTTAAATTCATTTGGAAAATACAGTTATATGCATGACTGTACTAAATATAATATGTTTAGGGATTTTTTAGCGTTATTTCCCATCACAATATCATTACTAAGACATATATACAATGAGATAATGGACATGAATTATATACAGAACATCTGTACGATGCATAATTGAATGTTACATAAATACGCATATCATGACATAATGTTATTATACTTATTATACTTTACAACATTCATGGCATTGGGACGACTAACACCACATCAAGAAAGAACACTTTTCTTGTGTTGACCACCTGTGTATTGTCGAATACGCTATGTTTTCGTAGAAGTAAGTTAACCCCACCCCACCCAGCCCGCCCCCCCCCCCCCCCCCCCCCCCAGGATCGCGACCAGTCATTCATTACATCAACGTCTTCGAGCTGCTCCACATTGAACGTGTCTTCATATATCAGAACAAAAAGAACAATGAGATAATGTCAAGTTATGAACCAATAGTTAACATTTCGTAAACATTGTGTAAACACGACTTTATGGCAAGACAAAGAATTATACGAATAATGTTTTATTTACCGAGTGGACAAATCAGATGACAAAAACTACACATTTTATCAACCATTCATCATTTTTTGCACTTGTCAACAAAGTTACTAGATTTAACTGTGGTAGGAAGGCCAACTACAAAATAAAAACAACAACCTATCAAATAATCAACCATGTATATCTAATCAATGTGATGTATCATCTCAAGTGATATTTTAATTCACGGAAAACAAAAAGTATGTATACGCTTAAACTACAACATAATTGTGTATGTCGTTTACGAAACAGCTACCTAATCATGTGATAAATGTCTTTCATAACAATGGAAGATTATAATTATGCTCCACATTAATTATGTTCAATTATTATACCAGATATTCGAAGGTTGTTCGCAGCAGCTGAGTTTGTTGTTAATGCATCTGATCCATTGAAATTAAATAGCGCCATCTTTTGAAGAAACCTACCTATTGGCCATTGTCTTGCGTTCAATCATTGGTTGTATCATACTGAACGTATTACCTCGACTACACTCATCATATGATAGCATGTTTCACGAGAGAAAAATGTAATATTTAACACAGTTAATCAATATGTAATTCGAAATTAAGTCAAGGTGATAAATTTACCAAGTAAATGACTTCAAAATAATGACGCGAATTATCACATGGTTAGATTTCAAAGTAATCTCCTGTTGATACATTAAATTGGTCCTACGAACGTGACGAACTTAAAATCAGAAGATAGATACCGGAGATCTAACACATGCACACACAAACAGAACAGCTACAACAAATAAACAAACAAACTAGTACAATAAAAGGGAACATACAGATTAATAGAGCGCTGTTCAACAAATAAGTAATTTGTGAGGTAGGGGAAAACTGAGAGTTTGAACTGCATGACCACAAACACATCAGACATAACAAACGTTTGTTTTCTTAAAATCGGTTTGAAATAGCTGAAAATTCAATAAATATTAATTCAATATTCTGAAATTATCTTTATAAATCCTAAACATTTTGAAACATAGACCGAAGTTTTGCTTGGATTTATTGTAGTATAGCAACATAATCCTCAATATCCAAATGGATTTGTAGCGGTTCTCTCATACATTGTTGTATTCGTATTAACAATAGAAGCATGGGACAGGGTTTTTTTTCTTTTTCGAATTTCCCTTTCGTTAACAAGATATTTGGGCAACTCCAGCGTCACGGACATTACAAATCAGAGAATTTTCATGACTTTCCAATGCCACTACTAATTCATACCTCTAACTAATGTCTAATTTTTATTTTTATTATAAAACAATATCCTAGTTAAGTATTCAAAACAAGTTTCAGAACATTTATCCAATTCGTTACTGAGTAATTCTGCGAAATGTGCGCCGTCACGGACATTACATCTTTTGGACATGACTTTTTGCATCCATGTACATCTTAGCAAAAGTCTGTGAGTTCTGAGACCTCACAAAGGTGATTTAGGTATTTAATTATAGACAAGGCAATGATGAATTGAATCCAAGTTGTTTTGGGGGAAACGGGCCAGGCATATGTGATCTAGACAACAAAACGTTGCGTCACGGACATTACATTTTCAGCGTCACGGACATTACACTTTTGTCCACTTTTTCTAAACTCAGAAATAACCCGCAAAAAATGCTCCATTGTGCATGACACTTTTTTAATTGTACATTTGATATGTAATCAAACAGTTTTGAGAACAAAAATTATATTTCAATTTTTTTTCAATTAGCAAAAAAATTTCTTTTAAATATTAATAAGTTTTTCCAAAATTATTGTAAAATTTGAAATTTTTCAACAGAATGTGCAGTAAACCAAATGTTCAACTATTAAAAATAATATTATACATTTGTAATGAGGTACAATGCTGTTTTGTGCCAAAAAAAAAAAAATTGTGTACATCATGGGCATAACACATGTAAAATCATGGACTAAGAGTATAATTTTTGCAATTTGATCATACTATATGAGATTTAACCATCTCTTTCTCCTCCCAGTAAGTTATAGTCAAGTCTTTATTGATTATTGAGACATGCATGTTCAAATTAAGCAAGGAATTTAGTTTAATAAATAGTTCAGAGTACTGACTCAAAGTTCACTATCTGATTAACGATAGAATTTATTAAAACTTGAACCAGGAAGGTAGTAGTCCCCCTGTTACTTGGGATTATCTTATTTCTTGGCTAAAGTAAGACATTTACATAAGAAAATAATGCTTGATATTTTTTTGCTCTGCTTTTTTATACTTTTCACTGTGTATGTAATGTCCGTGACGCAGCCGTGACGTAATGTCCGTGACGCCATTCTGGACAAGCCATCAAATATTTTAGTAAATGCTCTTGAAATACTTTATGATATAATATTCTAGCTTTGCAAATGAATTTTGAATTAAATTGAATTAGGACTTCTGCTTCTACAAAAACTTTTATATCTAAAACGTCACGGACATTACACACCAATGTTGTAAGAATCAAGATTTTATCCAATATCAGTTTTCAAAAAGTAAAGATTTTTACACAATTTCCTTTTCTATGATGTTAAAACAAAGCATAAACAAGACATTAGAAGTAGAATTATTGTTCTGAAGTGATCCATATTTTTAAATTTGATTTCACAAACAACGGATGCAAATTTCATCATTTCGGGGGGGGGGGGGGGGGGGGGGGGGGTAATACATACAATTTTTGTTCCAACTTCAATGGCCCCCCCAAAAAATATTCTGCATTGAATTTCAAACTTTTTTCCTTTAGTCATCAAAATATGGTCCTTCCTCATTACTATCCAGTAGTTAACAAGGCTGTCACATGAGTTTCATTTTTCCATCCTTGGGTGACATTTTTCGTGGAATTGCCCATTTACGATTTAAGTGTTCAGATGTTAAACTGGATAGTCGTAACCGTGTACAAAGTCAGCGCGAATAGTGAGTGAGTATCATTCTGCATATTTGCTCATCACTCGGCTATTAAACATCAATTTAACTTGACATTTTCACACAATACCCAGTGGATATATCAGATAGCGACAATATGTATTACATTGTATCAACTATTCATCACTATTTGCACATGTCAACAAAGTTACTCGATCCGTATCCTTTAATATTCTTCAAATGTATTCCCGCTTCGAATAACCAGACTGTGTGTTTAGGCGATCAGAATATAATGTACAATGTTAGCTGAATATGATGTAGTTTGGTATGTCCGTATTGTGTTTACATGGGTGTGTGTGTGTATATATCTGTGTGTGTGTGTGTGTTTGTGTGTGTGTGTGTGTGTATATATGTGTGTGTGTGTGTGTGTGTGTGTTTGTGTGTGTGTGTGTGTATGTGTGTGTGTGTGTGTGTGTGCGCGCGCGTGTGTGTGTGTATAAAATGATGTTGGTGTGGAAGTGCGTGTGCATGTGGATATGCGTGTGTATTTTATATTTGTATTTGTGTGTGATTGTGTGCATGTGATTGTATGTGAATGTGTGCATTATGTGTGTGTGTGCGTGTGTGTGTGTGTGTGTGTGTGTGTGTGTGTGTGTGTGTGTGTGTGTGTGTGTGCGTGTGCGTAGGTGATGAGTGTATGCGTGTAATTGTGTGTGTGATATGCCTATGATAATGTGTACGTGTGTAAGTGTCCGTGGGCGTGTACGTGAGCGTGTGAGTGTGGTGGTGTGAATACAAGATAATAAGCTTCGGCAGATATCTCTGAAAACATCGGTGATCAAGAAGACAATTTGTGCAGAAATGCTAGCCAACGACGATTAGTGACGTACGAGGTATCGTTTACACGGCTGTTATTTCGGACGCCATCTTAGATTTGAAGGTGATCATAACACATGTTTCGAAGCACTTCTCTAAAATATATTTTGTTTCCATTACAAATACTCGCAAGTAAAGGCGGTGTACTTTTTTTTCTAGAGACACAACACAAGTATAATTATTTTAGACTTTGGCCCTCACCGTATACTATATCAATCAACCAATCGCGTTGCTTCATTATGTTGCACGGCCATACATGGTACAGTGTGACTTATGTGTATTATGTTATCATTTTATATACGGGTCTCGCCATATGTGACCCGTCCTACGTAGAAGAACCAGAAGTCGACAAAGTTGATTTTCTGGATTTGTATTTAGTTCGATTCAGCAATATCTAAGCTTTAATATGATATAAAGTTTGTCTCATAATGATTCTGCAACGCGGAGTTATTGACGCTTTTCTAAGGCAAATATTGAACGGTCTGGAAATAAGATGCCGAGAAAATAGCTCAAGAAACTTTACATCCATTTCGAAAGTGAAATTAGCGTTTTAAGCAGGCCATAAATGAACCGATTGCATGAATAGAATGTCGTAGCAACCTTTATTCAATTTTCTTGAAAACTTGCATATCAGTAAATATGTATGATATACACCTTCCCTCCAGAAACTGTTGAATATTATCCATGCATTGTAGAGATATGAACAGATTTAATTACAATTTAAGTGGGTTTGGAACGATAAACTGTACACATCGAGCACATGATACAATAGCGAGCACTTTCATGTAACAAAAGGGATTCCACTCTGGCTCTGTTATTGTTCGATTAATCGGTATTGACTGGCAGTTTGATTTTAGGAATGCAAACTTGCGTCTGGTGCGTAATGTAAAAACTATTACAAAGAACAGTATGTTGATACGTGAAAAGTAAAACGGGGTATCGAAGCTAGACATTTTGGAGGGGGAGGCCCCAGGTACCAAAGGGGGAGGGGGGGGGGGGGTCCGTTGATACAGGGTTTGTTTTCGTTCTTTTGGCGGGGATGCCCGGGGATGTCCCTTAGAAAATTTTGAAACAGGTGTCTAAGTAACGGAGGCGAGCCTCGATCAACTTCAAAATGAGGGTATATAAAAGAGTGGGATTGTGCTTTAGCCAACTTAAAACAAGCTCAAAATAGCGTTTTTTTTTTTTGTTTTTTTTTGGTGGTGTGGGGGGGGGGGGGGGTATGCCTTATTCTAAAATTATTATGAACTACTTAAATATTTAGTACGACAAATTAATTCTACATACGATTAATGAATGTTATGTTACAGGGCCCAATTCTTTAATCTATATAATACTCACACTCAACCAGTGGTGTACATAGTGTATGAGGTTGGAGGGGGGGGGGGGGGGGGGGGGTGTGCAGTTAATTGGATAGGACTTGGGTCGTATTGTCATAAACATACTTTGTCAAACTCAATAGGGCCACTATACAATGGAGGCCATTTGGATTACTAATCTCCGTGCAAGCGACCGCGCAGTCAATAGGGATTAAAGAATCTCGATGTGCGCTGGCCGCTCTTGACGGCTAACGAGATTCCAACTTAGCACAAAGGGGTTGTTAAGAGGCGGAGCTTAATATCGATCGCTTTTAGTGGCAAATAATTTTGGAACGCAAACTTTTCAAACCTGCAAAAAACATGCTTCAAAACTCTGCTTAATTTTTACCTTTCCACTGGATATTTTTACTGGATATTTTGCGTACCGGTAGAACAGATATCAGGGAAATGCATGAGGCAATAATATTTTTTTTCACTTTTTCATGCAATTTCAAATCAATCGTGATTTCTGAGGTTCGACATATTGCGACTTCTGGCTCCTTTGCGGATGGCGAGGCACATATCTGTTCTTCACAAGCATTATATGAATACCTACATAATTAACTTTAACACCGCGTGCAACAGGCGACAGTTGCAGGACTCAAATCAAGTCGACTTCGTTCATCTTCCCATATATAATTGGGACGTTATGATAATACTTCTTGTTCTGTCTACAGCTATACACGCATATCGAATACAACATCATGGAACTCGTAAATACTTTGGACTCCAAACTACATGAAAACCCAACGTTGTTGGAAGACTTAGATGGTATACTCGACAAGTTGAAAATATCTGATGACGTTGGGTCAGGTGAATTTTATCGAACCATTCGTGAGCTAGACACATTGTGTACTCCTAGGAAAACATCGAGAAGGGACCGGCAGTGTTTGGCTGATCATGCAGTAGGCACATTCGATATTAATTCGATTTTATCAAGAGTTTGGAGCGGCATGCTCCAAAAGAATGACAGCAGTAGCGAAGAAGGCAATACCGAAGTATCCCTGGTGATAAAGTCATGCATCACCCTCCTCGGTTGTCTCTGGGATTTAACCGATGTCTCTGAAATACTTTGTAAGCACCTTGGAGAGACCGGCTTCCTGCTAGTCCTACTACAGGGACTCGAGCGTGGCAATCTCCCAGAAGAAATTGTACCACCTATTACTGGAATAGTATATAATTGCTGCTGGCTGGTTCAAGGAAATCGGGTCATTTGCAAAGGTTATATCAGCGTTCTACAGGATCTCACCGAGTCGACTAATCCCCGCATTCAGACTGACGCATTTCTTGCCTTGTCCTACATCGTTGAGGAGTCCGACTACGACAAGCTATCTCTGAGTGAATCCTGCGTGACATTCTTGATCAATGCCCTCTCGTTGGCTCTAAACAGCGCTTCGAGACATGTAACGGCCTATTCGGCGTTGGAAGTTACCCAAGGCATACATCAACTGTCCTTAAACGATAACAACAAACGCATGATCGTCGAGTTTGACGGGATCCCTGTACTAGAGCGCATCATTCTTGACTCAAGTTTGAGCGACAGAGAGAAAGAGTATGCTGTGAAGACGATCTGGCAACTTGGATTCATTGACAAACACAAGGCTGTTATTAGAGAAAGATCTGCATTGATTAAAAGTAAGTTTATTATAAATTTAGTTCCTGAAATAAAGCAAATACAAAAATGTTCATCTTTAAATTTATGTCCATCTATTGGTACACATGCAACATATTTAATTTAATTCATACTTGAATAATTGTTTGCGGTCAATGAAGTTTTGATAATTTGAAAATATATTGTATTAAATGATCGATATGTTATCGATATGTTATGCATATGTTATGTTATGCCTTGTATTTCGAAAACAAATTAAATGTCATTGATACCGTGTGCCTAAAATGGTACAACTGGGATTAATATTTTGTGAATACCTTACAATAATATTTAATATACTCGTGTTTGAAAAGGACGAACCTAGTTTTCCCATAAAAAAAATTGAGCTTAGTGTCCTAGTCACACAATCCCGTAAAGTCTTCCCGTAAAAGCCACGAAATGTATTTGCATGAAATGTGACGTGGCAATTACGGCATCTTCCAGGCATTATACGAGGCAATTGCTGGTTCTACGAGGCACTTACGGGAAGACAGGGCTAACATTTTCCAAATGTTCAAAATTCCGCCACGAAATGCCATCGTGTGAGAGCCACGTATTACGTTTCAGTACGTTGCATTGCGAGGCCCTAAGTACGTTGCAATTATACGGGGAACTAATGTATATCGATACAACTGATCATTGACCGTGGTCAGTTAAAGGGGCCCTGCAACCCAAATACATGTTGACCTCTGTTCATCTGTATTAGTGTACACATTCAATATTTGTAAACGGTTTGACCCAAATATGTTTTGTATATTTTTAAACATTTTATCATTTATTTGTCTTCATGTTGCTAAGCCCCACCTCCTAAAAAACCCTCCAGAGCAAATTATATTGTTGACCTGTAGTGACATCATTTGTCAATCACTGGTCAGCTACCATGAGATTAACAAAAGATGAAAGTACAAAAAGAACATCCACACAAAAGCATGCCCTGCATACCTCCATGCAATAGCTTAGACAGTGCTTTTCTTCTGACATAGCAACAGCTATTGTAATTGAAGTTGTGTGAGTTGGTATTCTATTCAACCGTGTGATGCTATTGTGATTAGGCTAATCATAATAGCATGGTAGCTGACCAGTGATTGACAAATGATGTCACTGCAGGTCAACAATAGAATTTGCTCTGGAGGTTTTTTTTTAGGAGGTGGGGCTTAGCAACATGAAGACAAATAAATGATAAAATGTTTAAAAATATACAAAACATATTTGGGTCAAACCGTTTACAAATATTGAATGTGTACACTAATACAGATGAACAGAGGTCAACATGCATTTGGGTTGCAGGGCCCCTTTAAACGTTATGATATTTATAACCTGTTTCGAAATTATTTTTTTAATAATTTCATGATACAATTCTACCAATGTGTGAGCAATTATAACCAACAAATACAAATTACTGTTATCAGGTATGTTGACCCGAATTCCCTTGGCTGCCGGATCGTGTGTTTGAAGCTGACCCCTTATTCACCTCATTTTAAGTTCTGCGTATTTCAGTTTTACCAGAGAGAGAAGAAGAATACACACATCTTTTACATGTTTTAGACAGATAAATGCATGTCTGAAATCTATGCGTTATTTGTCCATGTATTGTCTGAACACAAGGCCAAACGATAGTACACATTTATATGAAGAAAACACACATTAAAAACATAAAAACACATGAGTCATACAATAAATAAATATGATACACAATAGCCTGATAAGGTGACTAATTATATCTAAATGATTATGTTCCTGATCATTTGTACGGTGTTGACACACGGTATAGGTATCCAAATCTACTCCAAGGACACAGGAGTTATTATTAAAACAATTTAGTCTACACTTTCTGACCTCCATTCCAATGCAGGTATCGAGTTGTTGAAGGAAACGTCCGCAAGTCAGGAATTGCAAGAAGCATGTTCAGGAGTTTTGTTCGTAGTCAACGATATTGACAAATATCGTCGCGAACAAGACAGTCACGGAGGGTCCCCCGTCAATCTGCCTGGTCCAGGAGAGGACACAGCTCACATTATGATCAGTTATCATCACTCCAACCAATCCACCATGATCAGCGTGAAGGAATACCTCAAGAGGAAAGGATACAACGTGTGGATGGATGTCGACATGATGGGTAATTATGTTTGTACTGATTTGCAGAAATGTGTATACTGATGAGAGCTGGCTATACAGGGCATGCAGTGTTTATCCTTTATTGGGAGGGGGAGGGGGTATGACATGTAGGAGGATGGGGAAGGGGGCTTAGATTATCCGCGCCATCATCGATGAGAGACCTCGAAGCACCGATGACATGCCTAGACATCCGGGGGAGGAGGGGGGGGGGGGGGGGGGGGTAGGGGGTCAGAAAGTTCTAAAGCGAATGTCACCAAGCCCCCTATCGCGGGCCGGGGGTCAGAGCCCCGAATGTCGAAGTTAATGCAGAACCCTGTGTCATTATAACAACATGTCGAACTAAACAATTACAACTAATGAGGAAATGCTTTTTATTTCAAAGTGAGTGGTTGACGAAAGGCACAATATTTACCCTTCCACGCTGTTTATTTTATTGACTTTAAATCCAGAGGGTGACATCTTGGAAGCAATGGCCAGAGCTGTCGAGAAGTCTGCTGTCGTTCTGGTGTGCATGAGTCAGGAGTTTAAGGACAGTCACAATTGCAGAACAGGTAACATCATTGTGTGAAGCATCTCCTTCTTGCCCCCGTTTGATGAAGCTTTTCAAATTATTGTAACTACCATGGCAACAACTGCAATGCTCAATGCTTATTGGCTGGCAGCAGTGTATTTACAATAGTTGGACATTGACAACAATTGGTCAGGACAAGTTTCCAAAAACGGGACAAATAACTGAGTATATATATGTACATGTACTCTGTGATAAATGCATTATGCTTAGGAATCGTATCTAGTGTTTGGAAAGTAATCTGCTGATCTAGTAATATAAATATTTTGATTTGATTGTATACATTTGCATGATTTGTAACATTAAAAAAAAGTCCAACGTATAACAGCATGTGCGCTTTTAATGTGATCAGCATGCTATCTTGTGCCACGATTAGAATTCAAATCAAGTCAGTTCGATTTCACCAACAATGGAAAGATGAATATACATTCATAAAGTGGGAGAACAAAATATAGATTGTTTTTAGGACAGTGGACTATTTTAAATCATGGACGACAAGCCCCCTTAAAGAAATAGTGGGGCAGATAAGTGTTAAACATCAAGGAAATCGTGCAAATAGTCATACAAGCAAGCAAATTGGAATGTACATTACCTTTAGTTCACTTTTTCAGAAAAAAAGCTACTTTTTGTCATAAAAAGAGAAATAATCAGTAGATTTCAAGGATCTTGGAGTCCTTTCCAATTATATATGGTATGCAGAAACCCCATGTGCTACATGTAGTAACTATCCAGTGGTGTATCTACTGTTAAAATCCAATATGACGGCCATTTTCCAAGATGGCCGCTAAAAAAGCTACTTTTTGTCATAAAAGATAAATAATCAGTAGATTTCAATAATCTTGGAGTCAATTCCAATTATATATGGTATGCAGAAACCCCATGTGCTACTTGAAGTAACTATCCAGTGGAGTTTCTACTGTTAAAATCCAATATGGCAGCCATTTTCCAAGATGGCCGTCAACGAAGCTACTTTTTGTCATAAAAAGAGAAATAATCAGTAGATTTGAATGTTCTTGGAGTCGATTCCAATTATATATGGTATGCCGAAACTACATGTGCTACGTGTAGTAACTATCCAGTGGTGTATCTACTGTTAAAATCTAATATGGCGGCCATTTTCCAAGATGGCCGCCAAAAAAGCTACTTTTTGTCATAAAAAAGATAAATAATCAGTAGATTTCAATGATCTTGGAGTCGATTCCAATTATATATGGTATGCAGAAACCCCATGTGCTACATGAAGTAACTATCCCGTGGTGTATCTACTGTTAACATCCAATATGGCGGCCATTTTCCAAGATGGCCGCCAAAAAAAATACTATTTGTCATAAAAAAGAGAAATAATCAGTAGATTTTAATGATCTTGGAGTCGATTCCAATGATATATGGTATGCCGAAACCACATTCATTGAGTAAGTTGGTCAATTTCAATATGATTTCAATATTAATGATTTGTGCAAACCTAATTTGCTTTTCCAGACCTATTTAATTGTGTAGCTACTGGAAAATCAAACATGACAACCATCTCCAAGATGGCCGCCATAAATAGTTTGAATCATTAAAATACAAAGTCGATTGAAATAATGTTTGATTTAATGATACCAAAAGTGTTACATTCAGTAGCTATTGTAAAAATCCACTATGGCGCCCATTTTTCGTAACATGGTTGCCAAAAAGCGATATTTTAGCATAAATATTGACACTGTTGGTCAATCCCAATGTTCTTGGAGTCGATATAAATGTGTATTATAAGTACATCTCAAATTTGCGACATCCGAGCCTATCCAGTTTCCAGTTACGTAGCAACTGGAAAATCCAAGATGACTACAATAATGTAAAGAATATGGAACGTTTATGTATCCCTTAAAGGCAGTGCAACACATTTGCATCCACCAAACCAGGTGGGAAAACAAATCTTGTAACTTGTAGGCCTGAACGAAAGCTCTTACGGACACATTCTACAATTTAAGTTTGACTTCCCTTTTTGATCAGGTAAGAGAGAAATCAAATTTTGCATTTATTAATGTTTTCAAAATCGCTGAATCTTGGTCTTCATCTTGATCTTGATCTCGGACCCTCTGGTCTCGGACCCGACACTGCTGTGTTACCTCAAGCCATACTTTTTCCGATATTAAATTCGTTTATTGAAGAGGTAAGGGTTTAATTGATTTGATATTTCTCACACATTTTATTTAACATAATTTCCTAGCTACATGTACATTTTGAGAAAGATCCGCGGTGTTTACAAATGTGTTTCACAACCTGTAATTTACTAGCTGCATAACCAGAGGATGTCACCCGAAAGAATATCATACAAGTGTCATACTAGTGTCAAATACAGTTTATGACTCCAGCAACCCATCTAATTCATGGCCTTCTCCGTCTACCTGTGGTCCGTTTCTCTGATGTCATATGACTACAATATGCTTGCATTGCAGGCACGTCATGTTCCATCTTCACAATGTCACCAAACCAACTAAATCTGTGTTTTGTAAATCTGAATACTTCCTATATCATTGTTAGACACCAAGGTTATTGAGTATTTTCCAGGATGGAATAGAGATTGAAAGTAAATATTTGTTTTGTAAACATATCAGAAATATTCAAGCAGTAAACCAAACAATTATCATCAAAGAGATTGACAGATCTCACTCCGTTGTAACCTCCAGGAACTATTCTGGAACTAAAGTCAACCGCCCCTTGTTTCAAGCACGGAACTGATATACATCAGGACTATGCATTTCAGTTTATGTCTCCATAATATATCATTTGGAGCACTTACCACCTGCAGGTACTGCAACTAACACTTGTTTTCGCCTAATTACAGGTAAAGGATCAATTCACACAATATTCTAGAATGAGCATACAATTATAATGCTGCAGTGAGCAGTTTCGACCTCCATCACGACAACCACATGTCCTACATACAAGCTTTTAACAATAGTGCGTTACTGCTAATATTAACCCGTTCCCTACGAGTTTATGAAATCCCCATAGACTTTGTACACATTAACGTGCTATTAGTATCAGATCTGTCAGATCTCTTTACCAGTCACCTCCCCGGACCACCCCCCCCCCCCCCCTCCACTAAGTTTACTCTTACACTTCATGCTGTGAATGAAATATGTATCAAAAAATAATATACATGGTACCAGTCTTATGCTTCAAAGACTTCATCCGTGGCATATGAATATTGTAATTTGGACTTTTATACAGTCACCGAGTGCTGCAGGGTCTACAGGGTCGGCTGATTCTCTTAGCTGATTCTCTTAGCTGAAGGATTCCGGGATGTGTGTACGTTGTAATAATCGCTCGATATTTCTGATTAAGGTGCTATAGAATTGTATTCCATCGAATGCACTTTAATAAGTGCACTCGCTTCATTTCCAGCCACTTCCATACCTTCAAGAAGTCTAACCGTTAGCAACATTCGCGCACATAGATTAGTTCAATGTCTAGCAAAAGAAGGCCTTCAGATTCTTACTGGATTGGGTTGTTCATAATAATCACAATGCACTGTTGTTCGCTTGTAGATTATTCTACTAATCGGAGCTTGCAATGTTTGCTCATGGTTGTTAGTCATTTGTTTATATCTTCCTCCTGAAGCTGCCTCGTACACGAAAATAGATGCCATCGGCGCTGACATTGCCGTAATTTGAAAACTAGCCTAGAACCGATGTAGAAAGTAGTGTATAGCATGAAATTGTTTCTTGGTGTTAATGTAAATTTTTAATCCACTCCAAGATGCATTAAAATGTATCACCTCAACCGATTTGTATGCAAAATTGTAGCTTTTTGCCGGGCAGCAATCTTGGAAAATGGCCGCCATATTGGATTGTAACAGTATCTACACCACTGGATAGGGACTAAATATAGCACATTTAGTTTCTGCACACCATCATTTATTTGAATCGACTCCAAGATCATTGAAATCGACTAGTTATTTCTCTTATTATGACAAAAAAAAAACAGCTTTTGGGCGGCTATCTTGGAAAATGGCCGCCATGTTGGATTTTCACAGAAGCTAACCCACTGGATATTGCCTTATTGTAGCACATTTGGTTTCTGCATACCATATATATTTGGAATCGACTCCAAGATCATTGAAAAATACTAATTATTTCTGTTTTTATGACAAAAAGTAGCTTTTTCAGCAATCATCAAGGTACATGGCCGCCATATTGGATTTTAACTGTAGCTACGCCATTGGATAAGGACTAAATATAGAACATTAGCTTTATGCATATATCGACTCCAAGATCAATGAAATCAAATAATTATTTCTCTTCTCATGACAAAAAGTAGATTTTTAGCGGCCATCTTGGAAAACCGCCGCCATATTGGATTTTAAAAGTAGATACGCCACTAGATAACTACATGTATTACATGTGGTTTCGGCATACCATATATAATTGGAATCGACTCCAAGATCATTGAAATCTACCGATTATTTCTCTTTTTATGACAAAACTAGCTTTTTTGTCGGCAATCTTGGAAAATGGCCGCCATATTGGATTTTAACAGTAGATACACCACGGGATAGTTACTACATTTAGCACAGGGGGTTTCTGCATACCATATATAATTGGAATCGACTCCAAGATCATTGAAATCTACTGATTATTTCTCTTTTTATGACAAAAAGTAGCTTTTTGGCGGCCATCTTGGAAAATGGCCGCCTTATTAGATTGTAACAGTAGATATCCCACTAGATAGTAACTACATGTGGCACATGGGGTTTCGGCATACCATATATAATTGGAATCGACTCCAAGATCATTGAAATCTACTGATTATTTCTCTTTTTATGACAAAAAGTAGCTTTTTTGGCGGCCATCTTGGAAAATGGCCGCCATATTGGATTTTAACAGTAGATACACCACTGAAAAAAGTTACTACATGTAGCACATGGGGTTTCAACATACCATATATAATTGGAATCGACTCCAAGATCCTTGAAATCTACTGATTATTTCTCTTTTTATTACAAATAGTAGCTTTTTGGCGGCCATCTTGGAAACTGGCCGCCATGTTACAATTTTGCGTGGCCACATTCTTTTTCTGAAAAAGTGGAATACAGGTAATGTACATGCCAATTTGCTTGCTTGTATGACTATTTGCACGATTGTTAAGCCTATCTGCTCCACTAAAACAAGTTATAGACCATATGGGATTTATATTATGATTTTTTAATTCCAGAAGCAACCTATGCATACACTCTGAAGAAGGAAATCATCCCGCTGAAACTCCAGGAAGGGTACACTCCAGACGGCTGGCTCGGGGCCTTGCTGGAGATGAAGCTCTACTATCCGATGTCCTCGCAGAAACACATGAATACCAATCTACCCACTCTAATCGGCGTTCTTGGGAAAAGGGGCAAATTAGAACTGGAACCTCCAGTTATTCCCGCACGTACCAAAGAAGGTACGGAAGCCGCTGCAAAGAAAGTTGTTCCTCAAACCCGGCTTACTTGTCTGGTATTATTTAAATACGTTAAAAAACATCTCGTATATGAGTCGTAACATTGTCAATACCCCCCAAAATCACCAAGAACTCCAGGTGTTTTCAGATAAATTGTTGCATTCGCATCACCAATAGAAGCATGGAACATGTTCCGGTTGTGCTTATTTTGCTTTCTTTATCATTTATTTTTTTAATCATTTCTTACTGAAGAGATGTTGACAACACATTTATGATAAATTGAAGTTTTCGGATTTGAAAGTATCCTTGTGAGACTTTCAGCTGTGTACACAGTTAGTACAATGAGTTAGCAAATATCACAATAATTATGACGTTCATGCATAGCCGATCACAGAAATACAGAAAATTACTAGATATCTTTAAGGTTCAGTATTTTCTAGTAATACATTATAATCAACATGATGAAAAAGTAATCATTTTCCATTGATTTACTATATTTTCGTTGTATCATTAATAGTTGGAAATAAACCTGCCCATCACGCTTCTTCTGGTTCAGCGGACGAACCAGATTCGAGGACATCAAGAGAAGAACAACACGTTGCGCAACAGCTACGAGCTAAACCCCTGCAATCTGATGCCGTCGCATCTTGGAGCAAGGATGAAGTTCACGACTGGCTGAAGTCCATCGGTCTCGATGTGGCTACGAATTCAAATCTACAGACCCTGAGCGGGACGCGCATATCACAAATCCGAAGCCTGATGGACATCGCCCCCGAGTTCTGCCTGAAGGAAATGAAAAAGCAGTACGGGTTGAGTTTCGAGGACGTCCTTTCGTTTGTGTCCGCACTGGGAAGCTTCTAAAATCACGAATGGTCATACACTCTGAATGATTACTTAAAGGATACCACCACCGAAACATAATATTCTTATAAATGAAAGGTAACATTTTTAGAAGTCCATTCTATCAACAAGTTCAGAAAAATATGTTTCCAGAAAAAATATACATAATTGGAAAACGCATCACCATTCTTAAGCAAGCGTTCATGGGTCTGCATGTACGAAGACTACCTTTGTCCAGAGCGAACGAATCGTCCGGGATTCTAATGTCTCCAAACTTAGACGCGTGAATAGAATTGGCGCACTCGCAAATGTTTGGCGCGTACGGAACCATGAAATAGTAATGGTTCCCTAAGTGGTGGGAATTAATTGCATTGTTTATGAATTACACAACACTTTGCAATATTTTGGGTTTATATTTGATATCACAAAATGGTACCAAAACATATAAGTATGTGTTGTTTTATACCTGGTGGTCCCCTTTAATTGTTAAGAAAGTTATATCTCTATTCGTCTCTGTTCCATAATTAAAGGGATAGTACATTTATGGTAAAAAACATGTTAGTAACTAAAACTTCACAGTTATCATTACAGACTATTATAATTAAATGATGCTTAAATGGGTAGCACAGTTTTGGTAAGGCTGAGCTTTAGTAATCAAAACCTGCACAATAACATTACAAACTATTAGTTATAATTCCACCATGCTCGAAAGGTAAAGAAAATTACAAACGACTAAATAAAAAGCCTGACATCAATTAAAAAGAGCAATTAAAACTCAGGAGGGCGCTTTCTAAAAAAAAGCATTGGTTTCAACCATCTTTTATACAAAATTATGCAAAGTGTAAGCATTTTCTAAAAAAAATTTAAAAAATCATCGAATAAATCTGGGGCCCAGATTTATTCCGATCGGATACATTTATTGATATTTCAGCCGTTTCTGAACCGATTTTATTATCAAATAAAGTTAATTCTGCCATTAAAATTGAATGCTCTTTTAAATTTTACACTTGATTTTCATTTTTTCACAACAAATTATTTCGTGCAGTGCCCTCTATACCACTACTCAACTATCCCTTTAAATGGTAGAACAAAAAGCATATAAACCGCTAAGTAATACAACTGCAAAGAACAGCTAATAACACAAGAGGGCGCCCCGCGGGCATCTCAAGTTTTAACATTTTAAAAATCATAATGCATGTATAAAATATGTGAATGTGATGTTTGATACAAATAGTTATTCAGTAGAAATCAACAACAAATATTTCAGTATATTCATTGAATAATTGAATAAAATGTTGAAAGTTGAGCCCTAACATTTATACAAATCAGCTACATGTATATATTTTAGCCGTTTCCGAACCGATTTTGATCAAACAAAGCTGATTATGTCATTAGAATTCTTCAACTTGTACACTTAGTTTTGCATTACCTAACAAAAACAATATTTCTTGAAGCGCCCTCTAAACCAAAACCTTTAACCTGAATGGCTTTGTAGGCTTATATTTTGCAAAGTTGTACAGTGTGTAGCGTTTTGATATGTGCGGTCTTTGGATTCCATAATTGGCATGTACATGGTTAGATATTATTTACAGTTTGATATAGTCACTATCATTCTTTCATGGCACCTGTTCGAATATGTGGACAGTATATAGAACTACTTTTGGAATTGTCTGAACATAATGTATATAATGACCATCCGTACTTTGTAGTTTATTTTTACTTAGTCGTTTTATAATGATTTATTGTAAATATGCAATCATTTTGTTATCTTTTCTCCATACATGCCATAGCAGATGTTTCAAGAAAGAATATTATGCATTTTGAGACGTTTAAATATATTGATGATGTCTATAAATTGTATAAATCATTTATTAATGGAACAGTATACAAGGTAGCGCATTGTATACACTCTAAATTACAAGGATTTAAAATTAAATCTATTAGATTTACTTTTAAATCTTTCTTCGGCTGTGGTTAGGGACCAGGCGATCATGATTTAAAATAAATCTTTTGTTGGATTTAAAAAATATAAATCCAGATAGATTAAAAATGAAGCCCTTTTGGATTTGTTTTATATGTTAATCTTATTAGGCCCCAGGCGAGTTCATGGCATCCTAATGAATTATTCATAATCAGTGATGCAGACCACAATTTTCAGTTTTTAGTTTACTGTGCATGATACATTTACTAAATAAAGCGCTACTCACCAATTATCATGGCAAAAGAAAAAATAGAAGACTAAGACTGGAGAGGATTCGAATCCGTGACACCGAGCGTGGAGGTCCACAGCGTGACCACTACGCTACGTAAATCGATGATGGAATGAGTGGTCTCATTGTAATCATATCCTTAACTCTAACCAAAACCGTAATCCTAGTTATGAATATTCATGAGTATAAAACTAAGAAAACTGAGCTTCAGAATACCGCAGTAGGTCACGTGTGAAATATCTCTGTTCTCATTCGTCAAATCTCCGATAACCTGGCGTTATTTTCCAATCCTTTGATGGATTGAAAATCACACCTTGGCCTTCGATTAACAATTGCTTTCGCGCGACTTTTTAAGTCTCCATAGATTTACAAATAATCTAAGTGTATTTATATTTGTTTTAATCCAAGCTACGATTTAGATTTTAAATCCCTGTAATTTAGAGTGTAAATAACAAGAATCCTGTATTAGTGTTAAAGGGACTTAGTAACATTGTCCAAATCCTCAAAATAAAATTTAAATTCTAGCGGTTCCCTTATACCTTGTTGTATTCGTATTAACAATAAAATCATGGGACAGGTTTTGGTTTTTCAAATTTCCCTTTCGTTACAAAGATATGTATGATTGAAGTATTCAGATAAGAAAAACTCCGGGCGAGTTTTTCTTTCGTGTACAAAGTGAGTGCAGTGAGTTACTGAATATCACTTTGCATTTTCGCTCATTACTTGGCCATACAATGTCCATTTGACTTGAAATTTTCACACAATACCCTGTGGACATATGAGATAACAACAATATACATTGCACCAACCATTCATCACTTTTTGCACATGTCAACAAAGTTACTAGATCCCTTTAAATAAACAATGTTCTCATGCAATAAAACAAAAGTGAGGAAATAAAACGAAAAACTATTATATTTATGTAACCATGTATGTACAGGAATATCGAGAAAGAAAAGCCAAGAGAGAATATTAGCAGATAAATTGTGGATCAATTACATTAGGTAATTCTATCGCTAGCTGAATACCGCTCATGGAGGGCTGAGGAGTGGTAGTGATTTTTGAGCACTCAAGCTTGCATCCAGTACATTTTATCAGGGTTGGCACTTCTTATCTCTAGCCCCTGGGCGCTGATATATCAGCAGAGGATTAGCAGAGAGTAGAGAGAATGAACCGCATAATCTACTAAAGGAGGAGAGGGGGAGACCATGGTAAAGCCCTGGCTCTGGAATGTATTATCAGTTGGTTGCCATGCCAACTGAGATATGAGCAGAGCAGAGAGGGCGGGAACCAGGGCAGTTAATCTATCTGGGCATTGAGGGAAGTAAACACAGCATGGGATTGTTGACAGTAGTAATAAAACTGATAAGAATGTGGTCAATACGGAAACAAAAATGATAAAATTGATCACCACGATGGTGGAAGACTAAAGCTGCGTTCCCATTAGAGCGAATTTCCGCTGCGAATTTTCGCCGCGAACATTCGCACGGACCAAATCAGTGTTATTCATATATTATTAATATATATTATTCTTATTACATGGCGAATATTTGCAAGCGAATTTTTAAAATCGCTCTTCAGACCAATTTTTTCAATAATTCGCTGCGAAAAAAAAAAATTCGCCGCGGAAATTCGCTCTAATGGAAACGCAGCTTAATGGGACAATCACGTCATGTAATCGATTCACTCCTTTGGCGAATACTTGAAAAAGGTAAATTACCTTAATGATAAAAAAATAATAAATGCGTACATATGGAAACAACAACAAGTGATTATATTGTAAAACCAGAAAACTTTGTAGAAGACTTTGCTGAAAAGTATTTTGTAAAATGAGTAAAGAACACTTGATTGCCAAAAATGGTACAAACAATAATGAAACAAAATAATAATGACAAAGAGATATCCATAATAATAATAATAAAATGTTGATAACTATAATCTATCTTGATCACATCCTATATATGTAAATGTAATCAATCCAATCCAGGACTTGATCGTACACCGTATATCGTATATCAACGTTTCCCTGTATTATTATGTTACTAAAGAGAATTATGAATAAAATCTGGAATACCAGCGTAATCCCGTATCATTGTACTCATTTTACATCGATTCATATCTCTAAAAAGGACAAAGACAAACAATTGCTGTCATCATAATTTTATTGTCCAATTGTATTGCATAAATGTCGCTAAAATATTGGAACAAATGATACATGCACGATGGATGTGGTATGGAGAACAAAAATATAATTTTGCCTAAATTCCAATTGGGTTATCGTCAAAATAGAAGTACGATTTACATTATAATATTATTACTCGAAAATGATATTCAAACATCATTATGCAACAGGAGACACACTGCTGCTCTCTTTCTTGATATTGAATTGGCGTATGATCGATTAACTGTACTTTTATAGGATATCGGTATGCGTTGTAAACTTTTATCTAATTGGGAAACATTTATCCAATCGTACATTAAACATGTAGACTCTAAGTCAGTGGCGATGCGTGATCGGACTGATGGGAGGGGGGGGGGGGGGTGAGAAACTTATGTATTTCTTTGTTTTGTCCAAAAAAGGTTCCCTTATGTTTCCTATTGTTTATTTTGGTTTATTGTTTATTTTGGTTTATAAAAAAAAATTCTTACACTTTTAAACATTGACAAAATATGTTTTTGAATAATTGTTGATGATCTCTCTATTAATAAAACATCACCTGCAATTTGTTTAAAATTAAAATGGTTGAAAGCAATTCGTTTTTAGAGAGCGCCCTCTTGAATTTTAACGGCTCTTTTTTATGATAATAGGCTATTTACTTAGTCGTTTGTAATTTTGTATATCTCTCGAGCATGGTGGAGTTATAACTATTAATATTGGTCTTTGGTTTTGGTTACTAAAATTCAGTTTGAACTATTCCTTTAAGAGTAAAGTCTAAATCAAGTTTGCAGCAGTCAAAATATTTATTTGGATACACGAACAGACCCAAACTTACAGTTATACACTCAAGTTATGTTTTCTCTCCAAATAAACATAAACATGCATTATAAACACGAGCACATGAATGCACGAACTCGCAGGCACACTACACACACGCGCACGCGTACACACACACACACACACACACACGCACACACACACACACACACACACACACACGCTAACAAACACACATACTCACACTCACGCACGCACACACACACTCACACTCACACATACACGCACACACACACACACACACATACACATATACACAAACTGATCATACTCACTACATTGATATATTTTTCATGACAGGAGAAATACAACATTTACTCAGTTTTGTTTAATTTTCATTTTCATTTTACCCGAAAAAGTTCAAGATTTCAAAATATAAAGGGAACTTATTTCACATTTATCTTGGCGGAAATAATCGGTATATTAAAAATATATTTTAATTTGTGAAAGCCTTAAACCTTCTACTGAAGAGATAGTTTTGTTTTATTTAATTTGTATGTTCGCTAGTATCTTCTATAGACAAACCTTATTATCATCTGCACATGTGAGACTTAAAATCCGTATAATGTTCTATACATAACAACATCCCAACCATTATCTTGAATTATGTTATTATACAAATGAACTAAATAGAGTATATCACAATTATTATAGTAGAACAGATTAAACGTTAACGGCGATGTTTGATCAACGTACATGTTTACCTGTTATAAAGACGCGAAACGGGGAAAGCATGAAATAGCGGTTAGGCATACACTGATTTTGTATTTATAACATATATAAAGAGTTTATAACTCATGAAATGTGTTGTGATTAGTAGAAACCTGCGGAAAACCAAATAACACAATGCGAAATTGCTGCAAACAATTATTAGCATCTTTAACAAATATGGGCAACAATATGATAACAAATATTTTGGAATTATTTTATCATGGTCGCTTTATTTCTACTGATTGAGGTAAATCAACGGCTTGGGGGGTCCGCAATCTGGGAAATGTTTTTTTTTTAACTGTCCGAATGACGTCACTGCCAGTTATCCCTAGCTGAACACCCGGCTTCGCCATCACAGGCTAGTATATTGGATACCGTCAATGATCTAGTCGGGAGTCACCATTTCGAAATGACTTGAAATGACTCGTAATAGTACTATGAATTGTTTCCTTATAACTGTATACAATTTGGTCAGTGGAGCCAGATCTATACACCGTCTCTGTTGAAAAACTAAACAAGATTATTACCGATTGTATCCAGATTGTATAAGATTACAAAGAAAGCCCAGGAAGTGGACTATGGAACAACGGGAAAAGAGACCGAATTTAGGTCAACCTTTAATTGATCGAACAGCCGAAACCAAAATATTTATCATCACATGACTCTAGGTAACATTATATCAACAATAATAAAGTTATTTTTATACCCTGATTTTCCTGTGCTATATTACATGTATCCTGTCTTTAAACATTGTTTTCCTATTGAAAGGCCTTATATCGTGGTGCAAATTACTGTATAAAAGGCAATATGTAACACAACACCATATAATACAGTAATCTTAATTAATACCCCATTTCCAGTAAAAATGTGGACTATATTCCGTCATTTATCCATGTTTTACGATTGAAAGGCATGACCTAATTATACATTTATACATAACCTTTGTAAGGCAATGTTTACGATGCACACTAATTACACACTTATATTGATACCCTGATTTCCAATAAAAATGTGTTTTTTACACTGTTTTAAACCCATATTTTCGATTGAAAGCCCATCACACGTATACATTACTTTAACGGGATCTAGTAACTTTGTTGACATGTGCAAACGGTGATGAATGGTTTATACAATGTAAATTATATTGTTGTTATCTGATATGTCCACTCTGACTATTGTGTAAAGATTTCAAGTTAAATGGACGTTATATGGCCGAGAAATGAGCAAAAATACAAAGTGATATTCACTAACTCATTGCACTGACTTTGACCAGTGGATAGTTTAACATCTGAACACTTCAATCGTAAATATCTTTTTAACAAAAGGGAAATTCGCAAAACAAAAACCTGTCCCATTCTATTCTATTGGTATGAGGGAACCGCCAGAATGCTAAGTGGATTTTTAGGATTTTGACAATGTTATTAGATCCCTCTAATGTAGTGTGTAACATGATTTCCAGAAAAATGTGGTCTCTACACGTATTCCGATTGCACGGCGTGAAATACGTATACATTACTTGTTACGACAATAATATTATATATACACAAATGATCAATACATAACTATGAAGAATTAATGTGTTCAATAGTAAAGCATTGGCAGCTGATACTAATATTAAAGGTAAAGACCAGTTTTGGAAACGCCCCCCTCTCAAAAAAATGAAATGGAAACTCTTATTACCAATAATGTGAAGGAATATAATTATATTAATATAGGATTATCCAAATTTGGCCAAGAAACCGCCTACTAATTGAGATATTTGCGAAATTATATATTTATTCCGACGGAACAGATATCGCCAACGAGGAATCGCCCATACGCTACGTGTATTACGACCACGCTTGTCGCTAGCTTGTCGATATCTCCCCCAGCGCTAGCGGCGCTGACAGATCTGAATGGGCGATGGATTTATGAATTTCACAGGCGGATATTGATTTCGTCCGATATTTCTGTATTTAACGATGCTTAGGTTCGGATTTTACCACACAAGCCCTATTTCAATACATATTCAACAATAATGATCAATATAGATGTATTCGGCTACTTTCCCGAAACTGGACTTGGGCTTTAATAATTATCATTTTATGAAGGCGACGTTTTACACCAGGCATATTATTTTCATAGAAGCGGTTTCATGCAAACAATCATAAACAAGACATGAGAATACAACCAAACAATCAGATTCACAAATTAACCCGTTCTCTTCAAGATGATGATATCCCCACATACTTTGTACATAGCCTACCAAGATCCCGTTGGACAAGGGGTTAACTCATTCTCTTAAAGATGATGATATCCCCACATACTTTGTACATAGCCTACCAAGATCCCGTTGGACAAGGGGTTAACTCATTCTCTTAAAGATGATGATATCCCCACATACTTTGTACATAGCCTACCAAGATCCCGTTGGACAAGGGGTTAACTCATTCTCTTAAAGATGATGATATCCCTACATACTTTGTACATAGCCTACCAAGATCCCGTTGGACAAGGGGTTAACTCATTCTCTTAAAGATGATGATATCCCCACATACTTTGTACATAGCCTACCAAGATCCCGTTGGACAAGGGGTTAACTCATTCTCTTAAAGATGATGATATCCCCACATACTTTGTACATAGCCTACCAAGATCCCGTTGGACAAGGGGTTAACTCATTCTCTTAAAGATGATGATATCCCCACATACTTTGTACATAGCCTACCAAGATCCCGTTGGACAAGGGGTTAACTCATTCTCTTCAAGATTATGATATCCCCACATACGTTGTACATAGCCTACCAAGATCCCGTTGGACAAGGGGTTAACTCATTCTCTTCAAGATTATGAAATCCCCACATACTTTGTACATAG
>JBAMJV010001768.1:0-71402 GCA_037951105.1 Echinarachnius parma
ACTGCACGCTCAGTCCTCTACACCGCATGTCCAACCAAACTCCTTAGAGCATGCGGTGTTTGGTTTCATGCGTTGCCATGGTAACCCGTCCGAGGGGGATAAGGTCAATGGTGTGCATTCACCTTTTCAGGAGTGCACGGTAATGAAATAGATCAGGTTTGCTTTTAGGAGGTTGTTTGCGGGAGAGTGCGATAATTACCTGAATTAGCTAGTGGAAAACAAGCCATTTGCTTCCCTTTTTTTCACACCTTCTATTGTCAATTACCATGATTATTGGGAACCTCTTGAGACTTGAAGTATACCATGTGATAACAAGAACAAACACTTTATTTGCGATATAAATCAGAAGCAAACATTAAAGGGATAGTTGAGTTTTGGTATAGAGGGCGCTGCTCACAATTATTTCTTTGTGAGATAATGAAAAACTGAGCGTCAAATTTGAAAGAGCATATAATTTTAATGACAGAATAAACTTTATTTGATCAAAATCGGTTTAGAAATGGCTGAAATATCCATAAACGTAGCCATTCGTAATAAATGTGGGGCCCCACAATTATTCGACAATTTTTAACCAGCCGTTAACAAATTATAAAAATGCTCTCTCTTTTCAAAAATTTACAAACATGCTTTTTAAATAGTTGTTGATAATCTCTTTATATAATCCCTATTTCAACATAACATCGCATGCACAATATTTTTATTTAAAATGGTTGAAACCAACGAGTGTTCAGAGAGCGCCCTCTTGAGTTTCAACAGCTCTTTTTTTTTTAATGATAACGGGCTTTTTACTTAGTCATTTTGTAATTTTGTTTTCCTTTGAGCATGGTGGAGTTATAACTATTAGTTTGTTATGTATTGGTGCAGGTTTTGCTTACTAAAATTCAGTTTGACCAAAACTGTACCCTCTTTACCAGAACTCAACTATCCTTTAAAATGACTCAATTGTATTTATACAAAGAAAATATGTTTATTTGTCATAATGGATTAGAAGCAAACCATTAAATGACTCAATTATTTTGATGTAAAAAGATGATAAGTATTATGCGGACCATAACAGAACTAACCCCTGAAAATGTGGAACATACACACACTGGCATAATGTTGGAGGGGGGGGGGGCGCTTGCCCCCCCCCCCCCCCAATATATTTCAATCATGGCTTTTATCTAATTCGATAACATGTGATTGAAAAAAAAGAGTATTTCTTTAGACAAGAAAACTCAGATTTTACTTCACGTCAAGTCAAATTTCCTTCCAAGTATGCACCAGAATGCATAATTTCAAGTAAAACATTGCAAAAGCACCTTTACCGTGCACCCACCTACCATCACACCCTCCCAAGGCTCCCATCACCCTTCCCGCTCTCGGTTATTGTTTCGCTCCCTCGGAATCGGTCTTGTATACGTCTGGAATACAATGTTCATGTTGTTTTGTAATAAAATAATGCTTTTGATGCACTGTTTGAACCGAGTATGTCACTTTGCGAATATTACTTTGAGGGTGCATTTTTTGTTTCTTCATGAATCAATCATAACCTCTTCTGGTTGGTAGAATCATGACGATGATGACGCGCTAACGCACATTATAGTACATGTCGTCAGTCAGAATTTCCTTTCTAGGTATGCTCCAGATTGCACAGTTTCAAGTCCTACCGTGGGAGGGGGGATACCACCCTCCACACCCACCCCCGCTCAGTCGCTTCGCTCCTTCGGGCTTGGTCGCTTCGCTCCCTCGCAATATCCGGTGGTGATGCGGATTTGGTTTAGCCCCCCCCCCCCCAGTTTTTCCTCATTACGCCACTGCGTACACACACATAACACACACATGCAGACAGACAAGCACACATACACATCGTGCCCATAAACGACTGTGTTTAGCCGTGTGTGTCAAACAGTCAAAGTTTCACGTATGTCCTTCCCAAATACCTTTATTCGATATCTTCCGATCTACGGTAGATAACAAAACTCTATCAACGCACTTTACTTCCCCGTCCCCATGTTTCGTGCTATTTTACCACCATGCATTGATTACAAGTTTCTACTTAGTGGCACAGCAATATTCAGTTACGACGCCCGGATTTAAAAAAAGGCGGGGGGGGGGGGGGGGGGGGCAGGAGGGGCCCATTAGGTAGGGTATATCAGAACAGGAAAGCCCCTCAGTGCTTTTTACAATGAAATGAATGGTTCCATGATATTTGCTCAGGCATCAATTACTTACATTATTATTTCTTCATCATGGAACAGCGAAGGTTTCTAAACCATAATATCCAAGACCTAAACTTACTTTTAACTCCCCCTTTTAAACGATAACGTGGTGATACATGTTCAGAGCATTACTGTCACCGAAATAATAATGTTGTTTCACCTTACGAGAGAAAACAAAATGCATAGCTTTGCACACCTTGGCCTACGCGTGCCGAGTGCCGAACTGAGCAGAGGAAACGGGCAGAATGATTATTATTTGCAAAAGATTGACGTATCAAAATCTTGGCAATCATAATTATGATGTCAATCAAGATAATTACAATTTGTCAAATCAAATATGAACAGACCACAAACGCAACGCGAGGAAATCCAGAAAATTGGTGTTTGTAGTGTGTACACTCGCTTTTCTAGAAATAATAGCTCCCAAATGCGACGATATATAAAGCCAAACCTTGAATAAAGCGGCGTTAAAGCGCCACTTGCCCTCGGGAAAGTTGATCCAGTTGTAGACGGCGGATAAACAGAAATCGCCGAGCCGGAGATCTGGCGATGTTGTCCCCTCAAGTTCCGCATCGCCTTACGTGCTCAAACTAAGCTGCACAGCCACGCGAACTACTTTAACTCTTGCGCCGCCAACGATTTATTGGACTTAACAGTTTACACGCACTGTTTATAACTTGATATAGCTGATTTCTTTTTGGCTTGTTGAAAGTTAACTTCGTACCCTACAGAACCGTTTATTTCAAAACATTATGCTTCCACATGTATATGTTTTTCACGCACCAATAAAGGCACACCTATATGATCGAATTTTAAAAGGACGTATTTCCATATAAATCTGGAACAAATGACCAGGTTATGAGCGTCGTAACGTTGGAAATGATATTTTAATGTATTCATTACCTCGATTAAAAGGGATACTTTATTAGTATGTGTTTTAAAAGCAACTTTATACACCACCCCACGATAAAAAGGCACGGGGGATCATTTGAAGAAACTGATAAGTTAGAGATCATATTTTCACAAAGAAAGTTGGTTTTTAAATCCTTTTGCCTCGCATGCTTTTATTGCGCCCCAAACCCCCATTCTACTTCGGCCCCACTAGCATGACCCTTCCACACTGTGGGTATGATGCCCTTTAATATTTGGAGCATAACTACACTTATTATCGTAGCCCGTTTAATGGTATACACATTCAGTAACTAGGTCAGCCACTTTTGTTGGTGCTTTTGTGTGTGACGTGATAATAAAATTATTTAAAGGCTCTCCATCATGTTTTTTGTGTGTGTTTTATACGAATTTGTTAATGTATTTTGTTTTAATTTTTGTTGTAACAATGGTTTTGGGGAATTCCTCTTCGGGATTAGTATACTTATATACATGTACACCATGTGGGGGCCAAACGTAAAGGAATACATAATGCAAACACCATAATAGCGCAGGCTGCTTTCCCCTACATCCTACGTGGAAATCCCCCCCCCCCCCCCCCCCACTCTATTCGCCCCTCCGCTCCCTGGGTCTGGATTGATCCTGCAGACCCTGGATATGATGTCAGGCAGAGCATCGCTGGATGGCTGGTACGAGGTGGACGCCGCGCCAGTCGTTAGCGCGATGGACATGATAAATGGCGTCAAGCCATCAACGCGACATAACCATGCCAATCAGTCAAGGGTGCTTGGAGAGACAACAACAAACCCCGATTTATTTCATTCTCCATCTTTGATTCTCACTCTGGTTGACGTCATACTTTTGTATGGTCTCGTTTTCAGATAAAAACATAAAATAAAACAAAAAAAATGATCGAGAGCAAAACAAAAAAGGCAACGATTCAAACGGAAGGAATTTTGCGTTAAAATTGGGCACGATTGAGAGTTGAATAATACAGAAGGATACGGGATCTGGTTGGGATAAGTGGGCAGTATTTTTGCAAAGTGGTGTCATTACGCCTGCGCAATTTAGGACAAATAATACGCCGCCCCTGGCTATGCTGGCTAAAAGTGCATTGTAATGTATTCATAGTCTATACGTGATCTGTGACGTGTTATTTTCACGAGCCTGGGCTGTAATGCATTCCCCTTTATTACCCTAGAAAGTGATATCACGGGTGTTGAAATGGATGAATATTATTGTTGGCATTTACTGCCCTTGCCCAATACCTTAATCCTCAATCCCTCACCCCACTCTTCCCCGCCCCCAGCTCTTGGCTATGTCACGCCCAGAGAGTGTCATATTCAAGCGCCGATATGCGATTGATGACGTGCATTTAACGTGTTTTTTTTTCTCCCGACCCACTCCATAATTATACAATCTAGAAACTCACGTCACCCTGGTCATGGGAGAGTAATGAATGAAAGTGTTATTTTGGGTTAAGACTGCCCCTCCCCTTATGTCGTTGATGTGAACCGTTGTACCATGTCGTAACCGGTTACTGCCGTGTTGGTTGAAAGTGTAATCAGTTGCGGCTATTATACGATTTATGACGTGCTACTTTCACGTTCCCCCTCCTGCTCTAGAAAAGTGTGATAACATAAACATGTGACCGATTACTTCTCTAGTATTCGCGACACCTTAGTCCTACATCACGTTGTTGGATTACAATTTCTAACAGCTGCGGACCCAGCCTACCAAGGATCTATTTTGTCATATCCTCCACCACCTCTATCATGTTTATTTCGCAGTAGTTTTGACATCTGATACGCGCTATTATCCTGATTATAGGGCCTGATAATCACGGTGTCCCCCAACCCTTCAAGTTTATACTCATCTGCGGTGAAAATCGTAGGTCTATTTAAGTCGTGACTTCAGCCCGGCGCAGACAGAGCCGACTCGATCCGATCCGACTGATTTTCAGCCTGAATAACTCAGTATGTGTTGCCTCTGGACTCCGGTTTTGCCAGTCAAGAGCCAGTCGGAGGTCATTCGAGGCAGATTTAAAGCCCTCTGCAGACAGACCCGACTCGACCCGATCCGACTAATTTCAATCGAGCTAGAGTCAGTTTCGCTCAGTCGGAGCCGATCCAACATGTTGAATCGGCCTCGAATGACCTCCGACTCGCACTTGACTGGAAAGACCGGAGTCCTGAGGCAGCGCATACCGAGTTAATCAGGCTGAAAACAGTCGGATCGGGTCGAGTCGGCTCTGTCTGCAGAGGGTTTAAGGGGACAAGGGGGTGGTACTTGCCCCTGATCGACCCACACCTCCCTGGACTGGAGTAACCCCACCCCTTGCCCATAACGGGCCTGAACGTAAACACATACAAATACAAAGAACCAATACACCGTGTCCCAGAAAAAACGAAACCGGGTTTCATGGCAGAAATTTTCTGTCATAATGAATAATTTAATTGATGATATATATATGCCTGGAAAGCTCTGGGTCTCTTCTTTCATTTGATGTGCAACTTATGGCACATACTTCAAGCATGACTGAATTAGAACAATGGAAAGTGGTGTTACCAATATTCAATTTGCACGCATAAATTTGAAGTTTGGGTGAGTTTTAAGAGTTGTAAAAAAGGACAAACACCACATAAAAGTTCATATTTTTATCTTTTACATGACACCTCATGCTAAAAAAATAAATGATTTATGCCAGAGAACGAGTACAATGAAAACATGCCTGATTTCTGCCCGAATGAGTGAAAGTTGAGTAAGAAGTCGCTCAGCTTTCCTGACTAGCAGCTGACAATGGACTTTGATGCATGAGTGAATTTACACAAACATGGGGATCAGGAAACAGGCTATATCAGGAAAGTTACTCATTTGGGCTGGAATCAAGCATGTTTTCATTGTATTCGTTCTCTGGCATATATAATTTATTTTTTAATCATGAGGTGTCATATAAAAGATAAAATTATGAATTTTCATGCGGTGTCTGTCCTTTTTCAAAATAAGTACGTTTACTACTCTTAAAACTCTCCCCAAAACATCACCCAAACTTGCAATTTCTGCGCGCAAATTGAATTTTGGTAACACCATTTTCTATCGTTCTAATTCAGTCATGCGTGAATTATGTGCCATAAGTTGTATATCAAATAAAAGAAGAGACACATAGCTTTTCAGACATATAAATATCATCAAGGAAATTATTCATTATAACATCAAATTTCTGCCATGAAACCCGGTTTCGTTTTTTCTGGGACACGGTGTATAAAGGAACGGGTGGCAAACGTCCGTACCCCCCCCCCCCCCCCCCCCCCCCGGACCACTCGATCATTTGGCCACACCCTATATATTTCTATATATTTTAAAAATAATCCCCGGATGTTTTGTATAGGTTGTTTCTATTTTGTTCTTACTGGAGGAGGCGGCGTGCCCCCATGCCCCCCCCCCCCCTCCCCCGGCATAACCACTGGAACAGTGATTCGGATCCCTCCCCTCTCATGAAAATTCGTGCCCCTGTCTTTGCCCACCCCCCCCCCCCCCCCCCCCCCTCTTGTTGGATATCTCCCCGGCTACACTCCACTGCCCTTTCCACGTGACTCCACGTATCAAGTCAAGTCCAGAGTTTTTCTTTCAGCGCCCCCGAGCTGGCCACTCGAGTAGAAGTATCTGGTTCGATAGCGTGACCAAGCATGGCGTAGCCAGACTTGTTGACAAAATAGGGGGCGTCAATGTAGGTGAAACGGGGGAATTAGGGGGCGTAGTGTAATGCCACATGATCAGGAGTATGCCCTAGGCGATGTGCAGTGTCTGAACGTAAGAATTAAGCGTACGTGTGACAGTAATGTGTCATTATAAATGAATTATTGTGTGAACATGTCCCATCCAACCTCACCGTTGTCAGGACTGCGGGAAGTTGCACAAACGTGTCTTCCACAAGCAGGATGTTTTTGTTTATGTTTACAAATGCCCTTAAAGTGATTCATTAACTTTGTCAAATTCAACCAAAATCATTTGGAGTTTTCATACTCTTCTTGTACATTGTTGTTTGACTTAAATGGTAACATAAGAATGGAATGTCTTTTTTTAAATAATTATTTTTAAACTGTCTTCCTACGGATGGAGATGTTCATGATTGAATTGAAAAGCGTTCAGGAATGCTATTAGATAGTAAATGTAGTAAACAAATCAATGGGCAGTACGTCATCAAATCTGACATACATTTCACCTTTTCCAATAGGTAAACAGTTGTATTTTTTGTCTATCAAACGTTAACATATCAATCAGAAGGATCTTACTATTATATAGGTGCATTATTAAAGTCTTAAATACCTCCTTCGGAAAAAAATGGTGCGTGATTGGGCGCAAATCTAGACCGACATCTCAGCTAGTGTATAAATACATATTTTGTTAAATATATAATTTTTGGCAGAGCCGTATTTTCCGCCTTTTTTTTCTGGCATGGGTTCTTTACACTCCACTGACTCCGTTCATCGTAAACATGGTGAAGCGAGACAAAGCTCTTACAGGGATCTAGTAACTTTGAGTGGTTGATAGAGAGAGGTGGGTCCTTCCCACCTCTCTGGTTGATACGATGTAAATTGTTGTTATCTGATATGTCCACTGGGTGTTGTGTGAAAATGTCAAGTTATATGGTCGAGTAATGAGCAAAAAATGCAAAGAGTGATATTCACTAACTCATTGCACTCACTTTGTACACGGTTTTGACGATCCAGTGGATAATTTAACATCTGAACACTTCAATCGTAAATATCCTTTTAACGAAAGGGAAATTTGAAAAACCGAAACCTAGCTGTCCCATGCTTTTATTGTTAATACGAATACAACAGGGTATGAGGGAACTGCTAGAATTCAAATTGGATTTTAAGCATTTGGACAATGTTACTAAGTCCCTTTAAACTCTGGAGAGCTCGCAGCACTCTGGATTGTTAGGATGGAGATCAGTTGAGTTGCCCTCTTTCCGGGTCAGGATACACCTCGTTCGTACGAGAGGAAGTCCTTGTGACGGCATATTGATTGCGAAACCAAAATCGAAATGGGGGCAATTATTTTAGCGGCATGAGGGTGTTTAGGTGTCTTATGCGATTTCACACAGGGTTGGATGGGAGGTAATGTGAATATTGAGGGATTACTTCATATTTTCATATCATCATATTATCATACGTGTTTAATGAAAACATATGTAAAGAGGTGAGTATTAACATAACATTACGTGATCTAAAAGTCATTAATTTAGACGGAGCCTGTTTACACCTTATGCAGCAAGGGGTATACAAAATTTGAAACAAAATCAATTCTTTTGAAATAAATATAGTTATTTCAAAAGAATTGATTCATTATATTAGTAAGTCTGACTGGTATGATTTTTGATGTTATGTACTGTATCTTATCGGGTATATTGAGTTTGTTTTTTTTGCGGTTTATCTTAAAATACCCCTTCATCGGGTTATCACGTTTGTTTAACCCGACAGGAACGATCGCCATGCACATTCGGTCCTGCGGTAACTGGACGAACCGGCTCTACGCATTCTTCGAGCAGCGGCAGAAGCGAAACCGGGAGGAAACCGAGCTCTTACTCGGTAGCGAGTCGGACATCCGGGTCGCCTTGGAAACGGAAGAGGAAGAGGATCACTACGGAGGAGGAGGCGAGTTCATCCGCCTTAAGGAGATGGAGTGCGACGCGGCAGAGGCCGATGTCAGGGTGACGATGAACCACAGGGGCGCCAACGGGACGATGCCGCACGGCGTGCCACGGGGGTACTCGGTCGAGCTCGATGATAACGAAAACGTAAGAATGTATTACTGTTTCTTATTAATTTTGTATTTATTTATTTCCACAAATGGGTGGGATGGCCCTTTCAGCAGAAACTGATTTTCAAAGGGGTCCCGTGAATGCTGTCGTGATAATATGTCTACAGAGCGATTACAAATCAAACCCTTCCTATGTAAAAAGTGGTATTGATCAACGGTGGTTTGGAAACAAGATACATTGTATAATTTAATATCATAAACAAACTAACATGTTGGCAGAGCCATTTGAACACTGTTTGTGACCCTGTCATATTCATATTTCATGTTATAGTCAACATTTACATTTTTGTTGTGAACCCACGATAAATTACCCAATATTTCACGAATTCGACAACGCTTAATAGCTAAACAGAGTGGCATTGGCTGGTGACGGTTGGCGTCTCGTTCCACATTATAACTGTTCAAAGTCAACGAAACATGCGACTTCAATATGCATGCTGCCCTCTCTTGATGCAATCAGTATAATCTAACGATGTACAATTATTGCAAAGATTTTGCAGTAATTTGTATCCAACAAACATGAGTGTGTACTCTAAAATTGTAGGATAATTGATAATAATTAATCATTAATTGATGTATTTGTAACCAAATAAATCATTAACATAATAACAAAGCTACTCAATTATGCATTAGTGATTCCATGTGTGTATGAGATTGTACTTGTATACTGTCCAGAATCATAATGCCCCATGGATGCAATAATGCCAGAATTGGGCTTTTTCAAAAGGCCAGAATGCTCCCAAGGGAGCAGAACGTGCTCGTCACATGTGGATTGATTACAAATGTGTATCCGATGACCGGAGTAATAACGTATAAAGCCCTCCCGCACACAGAGCCGACTCGAGCCGATCCGACTGGTTTTCAGTCAGGCTAGAGTCGGTTTCGCTCAGTCGTAGCCGATTCAACATGTTGAATCGGCCTCGAATGATCTCCGACTGGCTCTTGACCGGCAAAACAGGAGTCCTGAGGCAAGGCTAACTGAGCTGAACCTACTGAAAACCAGTCGGCTCTGTGTGTGGAGGGCTTAACGTGCTTAGGGATGATTATCAATCATGTTATGTGCTATACTAGAAGAGGTTAGTTCCAAAAGGCGCTACATCCACTTTTCATTAAAACAAAATGAGTTAATGATTTCAGTACATTGACAAGCTACGCAGCTATCTAAAAATACATATTTTTTTGAGACAAATTACACAATCAAAATCATATGTTCATGAGTTCCATATGCATGTGTACAATACAAAGTTGGGCAAATAAACCTGCTTTTCTCCTAAAGTTGAACAAGTGGATTTAGAGCCTTTTTGAATTAAGCTCTTCATATTATACCGAAATATGATTAGTATGTATCATTATAGCAAGATCCAGAGCACATGCAGCTGCATCGGACCATAGCTTGTCAGACGACCTTCGAGATGAAAGGGGCCAAGTCGTGGAGGAGCTCCATCAGAGAAGAGAAAATAAAGGTATATATTTACACTTTTTTAAAATTCAACCAAAACAATGCCTTGTACCTTATTCGTTTGTTTAAGACAACATAGGAACGAAATGGGCTTAGATTTGTCAAATGTCCCCCTAACATGCCTAATAGTGGATATACTTATGATTGATTAAAAAAACGTTCCGGAACGCTTTTCAATTGTTGTAAATATCAATGGGCATTATGTGATAAAACCTGATATCTGAACAAAATCTTATGATGAAGTTAAAGGATCACTGTAAAGAAACTTTAGAGGGCGCTTTTCAAGGATATCAGTCAGAGCCGTATATAGACAGTCTATAAATGTCACGGCTCTGAGATCAGTGTAGTCAGAATCATAATTGTACACAATTTATGGTCATAATGAATGACGTCATAGTAGGATGAAATATCAAAATAACATTTAAATGTTACAGTTCAAACATGTCATTTTGTTAGTGTTTATTGACAAATGTTTTCAAAATGTCAAAATGTCATGAATGTTCGTCTACAATTTCTTATATTCAGGTATACATCGACGGTCCTTACGGGACGGCGACGAGAGGGATCTTCCAGGCGGAACACGCCATACTCATCGGGGCGGGAATCGGCGTCACGCCGTTCGCCTCCATCCTGCAGTCCGTGATGCACCGGTACCGCATGGGCCGCCAGACCTGTCCCATGTGCCAGCACACGTGGCTCGGCTCCATCCCCACCGACATGATGCGCCTCAAGAAAGTGAGTCCAGAAGAGAGTCCATAAATAATTTGGGAAACAGAAACGTCTATAATCTTATTGAATAGATCGTCTAAAAAAAAAATCGCAAATTTTCCCTACCTTAAATATGGGTACTGATTGGCAAAAAAGTAGCTTACTGGCATGTCCACTAACAACATTGTCCTTGTGGTTATTGATGGGCCTATCCACATGCATACGCAATGGCTATAAACATTGATAAGAGTTATATAGAATCAAAGTGTGTTCCTCCTGAAAAGGTACGCCAAATGACCATGGCAATACAGTTGAAAAGCATGTATAGTGTGAATTTAGTCGGAACAACAAATATTTCGAGTGGTCCGTTAGCCTCCTCATGATAGCAGGACCATTAACTATCTGATGGAACCCTCATCTCAACATGATTGTAGGCCCTTAGAAGTATGCTATCGTTATTCGTTCCTCTTTCGCTGCAGGTCGATTTCATCTTGATCAACCGGAACCAAAAGGCCTTGGAGTGGTTCTTTAGCCTTGGAACAATATAAATAGTTCCTAGTCCAGAATATTGCAATTGTGTCCCAGTTCTTAGATCTATTTTATGTTATCAATTCTTGCTCTCCTTCAGGTCGATTTCATCTGGATCAACCGGAACCAAAACGCCTTCGAGCCTGATTCGTTAGCCTCCTCATATAGCAGAAACATGAACTGTCTGATTTAAGCCTATCTTATTGTTATTCGTTTCTGTTTTCCTGTACATGTAGGTATATTTCATCTGGATCAAGCAGAATCAAAACGCCTTCCAGGGTTCATTAGCCCTAGCCTCCTCATATAGCAGGACCAGAACATGTAGGCCCTTAGTCATGTTTAAGTAGACATTTTTATTATTGTTATTCGTTTCTCTTTCCCTGAAGGTCGATTTCATCTGGATCAATCGGAACCAAAACGCCTTCGAGTGGTTTGTTAGCCTCCTCACTCAGCTCGAGATTCGACAGTTATAGGAACAGTATAAATAGTTCCTAGTCCAGAATATTGGAAATATGTCCCAGCTCTTAGATCTATGTTATGTTATCAATTCTTGCTCTCCTTCAGGTCGATTTCATCTGGATCAACCAGAACCAAAACGCCTTCGAGTCTGATTCGTTAGCCTCCTTATAGAGCAGGGTCAGGTCTGGAACTGTCCAAGTAAATCCCACATTTCAACGTGTATGCCCTCAGACTTACTTTACAATTGGTATTCGTTCCTGTTTCCCTGTAGGTCGATTTCATCTGGATCAACCGGAACCAAAACGCCTTCGAGTGGTTCGTTAGCCTCCTCACACAACTGGAGATGCAGCAAGCCGCGGAACCGTTCGACCGGTTCCTGGAACTCCACATGTACATGACGTCAGCGATGGCCAAGAACGACATGAAGGGTATCGGACTCCAGATGGCGCTAGACATCATGCATAAGAAGGGTCATCGGGACCTGATCACGGGGTTGAAGACCAGGACGCAGCCCGGCAGACCGGACTGGAATCAGGTAGATTGATTGTTTACAAGTTAAATAGAAAGTCGAATTAGCCGTAGTTATTTAAACTATCATATTGTCATACTAAGACCTGATCGCGAGTAGAAGAACATAGGACCGCAGACCAGACATGAACCCGGTCTGTTGATTGTTCAATGTTCATGGCCTGGTATGAAAGTCGAAGCTGAAATCATTTCAACGCATATTATAGAACATGCATAAGGAGGTCAAGAAGATTATGCACAAGCCGTATTTGAATGTGATTTAACCGTAATCTATTTCGAAATATTTCAACAACAAAAAAGAACACAGTTCCCTGTTAATCACTCCTGGTGACGGACAGTCAACCTGTTCGAAACGTCGAACCCCTCCTACATCTTGTTGGAATACAATTTCGATTATTATCTCCTTCATTTTGTTTCGTTATTTCTTTTCTACCTTCAGATTTTCACGCAAATATCACGAGAGAAGAAGGGCAAAGTCCAAGTCTTCTTCTGCGGATCGCCCAGCTTAGCCAAAGTGATCAAGAAATCCTGCGAGAAATTTAACTTTGGATTCCACAAGGAAAACTTCTAGACCATTGGCAGAGCTTTATTGGAATGACAGAGACGATAAGCGAACATGATGGTGAAAACTGCAAGCGTTTGCATCTTACGAATCTGAATCTGAAGGGGGATTCATAAGGAAAACTTCATGGATTGACCGAAATGACCAAGCCTTGATCGTGCAATCCTGCGAGATATGTAACTTTGCATTCTACAAAGAAAACGTCAGGATCACTGACGCAACTAGGAGTCAAAAGGACTGTAAAGCAAACGCTATTAAGCAGAGCAAAGTCGCGAGAAGTTAACTTTTGGTTCCAAAGAGAGGTGATATACAAGTATAATAGTTTCAAGAGGACCAAGACAATGGAAGTCAAAGGTTTTGTCAAGAAAATGTGTGCTTTGTGCTCCAAAAAAAAGGGACAATTTTGTGATTCGACTTAGTTTGGCTACGTCCTGATGAATGTAGCACTCGCGCAGGAAAGTTGTTCACTTGTTAAACCAAACCCTGGCGAATCAGGATTGTGCTATTTGTCGGTGGATTGGACATTTTTGAATTTATTTGAATGTTTTCCAGATTTTTATACAAGTATACTGGAAAATAACAAAACTTAATTACTGGTTGTTGTAACATTTAAATAGGTGCATTTCGAACGTTGTTTGTATACAACTGTATGCAGCTCATCACTATTTTGATGACAATAATCATTTTATTTACATTTATGTTCATGTGATGCTTATTGAATCATTTACGTAAGTTTGTTGAAAAATATGTTAAAGAGTTTCACAGTTACAAAAATGTAGATGAACAATAAACAATATGTATTAATATAATTTGACTATGAATATAGAGAAAGCGTATGTGTAGTGAGCGTGTGGGTATGTGTGTGTGCGCGTGTGTGTATGTTCACGCACAGTCATACAAACACTTTTTTGTTTGTTGTATATAATATGCAATTGCGAACAATTACCCACCAGAGCCTTGCTGAAGCTCCGGAAGGCCAATCAAGTGGTTCGCTGCAGCTCAAAATAAAATAAAATATCGGAACATAAGATAGGAATAACATTAATTCACTAAAAAAGACTTAGCATTTAACAATTAAATTGTGGATAGGAGGAGAGCATGTACGCGCCCTTTGAAAGCTTGGAGACCAGTGTCAGAGATGGTGCCAACAACTTTGTCAGGAAGGCTGTTCCAAACTCGGACAGCTGAGTGGATGAAGCTTCTGTCTAGCGAATGGGTCCTGGCATGCGGTATGGTTAGTGCGTGGTCTGGCATGGATGTGCTAAACCGAGTTACACGCCTTCTTTCCATTGGCGGTGGGAGCATGTCAACAAGATCTTGAGGGCAATGTTGTGTAAGCATCTTGTACATAACTGACGCTTCTGCAACCTGACGTCTGTGCGTCAAACTTGGGATGGAGAATTGGGTGCGAGCAGCAGTCTCAGTAAAACTTGAGTGCCTTCTTCTGGATGTTGCAGTAAGGCAAGGGTAGATGGCGAGGCGTTAATCCAGCACAGAGATGCGTATTCCATTACACTTCGGACTTGTGCGTTGTAAACTGTAGCTCTGCCTTTGATGTCTAACTTGCTGGAAACTTTTCTTAGAGCACCAAGTTTCTGCCCAGCTCGGTTTGTGATGTGCGAGATGTGCTTTGTCCAAGTTAGCTTGCAATCGAATGTAATACCAATGATTCCAAATTCAGGCTTCACTTCCAGCTGACAACCTCCGAGGCTTAGTCTGAGTTCTGAAGGGGATCGTTTCGTTGAAATTGTCATTGTTTTACATTTCGATGGTTCGAATGTGATCTTCCATGTGTGAGCCTATGTTTCCATCTTGGCCAAGTCTGTTGAGACTAGCTGTTACCACGTCGCTGTCTTTTTGAGAGTGGATTGAGGCGTAGAGTGTAGAGTCATCGGCGTACAGGTAAATCTCGTTCTCGCACACATCTACGAGGTCGTCAATATAGATGGAGAACAGGAGTGGTCCAAGAATTGACCCTTGGGGGACAGAAGCATTGATGGAGGAAGCTTCTGAAGCTTGGCCTGATATTGCGACTTTTATTGACCTGTCAGATAGATAGCTCTGCAGCCACATCACAAACTTCCTCTCCCTTATCCAAGATGTTGTTCCACTTCTGGGACAGAATTGTAAGGAGATCTGCTGTGCTGTGGCCTGGACGGAATCCCAACTGTCTGCTTGATATCAGGCTGTTCTGGAAGATGTAGCTTTGAAGTTGTTGATTAACTGCTTCCATGACTTTGCTGATAATGCTAAGCAGAGAGATAGGCCGGTACTTGGATGGGTAAGATTTGGAGTCCCTTTTGTGGATTAGTATTACTTTCGCTGTCTTCCACTGACTTGGGACTACCCCTTGTGAGAAGCACATATGAAAAAGTCTGCTCAGAGGACTTGCAAGTTCTGCACTGCATTCCTTTAGAACATTGGCAGGAATTTCATCTGGTCCTGTTGCCTTGTCTGCACAGAGTTGTTTCAGTAGTCTGTTATGACCTTGGGCTTGAATGTAATATTGCCGATGGAGGTAGGTATGGGGTGGTCAGGATGTGGAGCGAAGCCATCTGCATCTGGTAGATAACATTTCTCTGAGAATGTCTTGCAGAATACTCCAGCCTTTTGTCCTGCAGTGATGTGGGCTTCTTCATTGTGTACAATGACTGGGATGTCGCAGTGAGCCGCTTTGCCAGCAAGTGTGTTCACGACTCTCCACCACTTCTTACTGCTGAGGTTATTGTCAGCAAGGTCCTCTTTGAGTTTCTTGTTGTAATTCATTTTAGCTTCTTTTTCGGTCTTGTTGTAGTACTGTCTTGCATTGATGAACTTCTCCTTGTTGGAATCTGTATTGCTCTTTTTCACCTGTTGACAAATTCTGCGTTTCTTCCTGGAAGCCTTCCTGCATTTGTCACTGAACCAAGCTTTGTCCCTTAATAAGTGTTTGTATGACTGTGTGTTCTTTAATGTAGATTTGATTATGGAATATCTTTGCATAAGAATGTTTTTAACATGTAAGGAGAAAATATTCCATTCGCATGAAATGGGCATAACACAGACTATCAAGTTAATAAGGATATTAAATTTTGCATTCAAAATGAAAGCTATACATTTATTTGTTATGCATGTGTGTATTATAAGAAATTTGGAAGGGGTTTTAAATGATATCCATTTGAAGCAACACTATGGCTGTTATCGTTGTTATTATTGGTATTGTGTTATTTCAAATAGTATCATTGTTTTTTTAATTATCATTCTTGATAGTCATGACAATTGAATACCATTATAGTATAGTTTTAATGAGCTTTTCATTTCGACTATTTTGCTTAGATACATATAAACGGTCTTGTTAGTGTTTTATTCGTGGTATTCATTATTTGATAAACTGTGGGCGATAATATGAAACAAATTATTATTATAAATTACAATGTATTAAAAAGGATTTTATATGTGAGCTAGGTATTCATTGCATCATAAAGGGCACTTATGAAAGGAAAATATGAACTAAGATCATTAGCAGGTTTTCAGCTCCTCAAAACAACATTATTTTTGGAAAGGACATTACGATAGCTGAAGTGATTCATTTAAACAAATAAAGCTCATTATAACTATAATGTTAATAACTATTAGTTGTTTTGGTTACCCAATTAGAGTATATTTATTTTGCAATTTTAGAGAAATTGTATTCAATTATTGTTACGTACGTCGTGGGTTGCATATTTGTTATAATTATGTAACAAATATTTAAATACTTCGTCATAAACGAGTGGTGCCAAAATTTGATATAATTATAGTATATAATTTAGTAAAAAAAATAATTATCTTGAGAATGGAATAAGTAATTGTATCCGTGTTTAGAAATATGGAAATATGAAGTGTTATTGCTCATTAGTATCACATTTGATACGTAACCATGGTAACAGAGCGTTAGAAGTAATAAGTATATCTAACTATAATACGTATTGATGTTATTATCATGATTTTCAAATAATGTGATTATCCATTTTACGAGTGACCAAATCGTATTTTATCAATGTCCAAAACAGTATTTGAAATTTTTAGCAAATTACTTACGCGTATAGACAGGTGTCGGAGCACAACGCAACGTATTATATATTATTATATAATTCATAATATATGAATTTGTATTCACTTATACTAAGTACAGTATCGAAATAAAAATGTGCAGCGCACATAGTGTGTACAATATTTATACTAAATTTAATGATAACATTATTTACATTAATGGTAAATATATTACTCATTGCGGATATAGTATCGGAAATAATATCGCTAGTGATATTCGTTTGTCTCGCAATGTATGGTCAACATTGAATCTGAAAGATCGCGACGTTTCGTATGCTACTGCAATACTTTGTCAAGTGATATTAAAGTAACGTAAAGCACTCCTATTACTTTAATATCACTTGACAAAGTATTGCAGTAGCATACGAAACGTCGCGATCTTTCAGATTCAATGTTGACCATACATTGCGAGACAAACGAATATCACTAGCGATATTATTTCCGATATTATTTACATTTATTCATAATCATTTCTATTATTAATACTAGGTATAGAATTATTTAAATTTGTTTCACTATATATGAAAGGGTGCATTATGCAATTATATATTCTTCTCGGAAATAGATATGTATTATTTAAAAAAAACATGAAACATTCTTTTTTATATGAATACACAAAAATAATAAACAATATTATCTTGGTACTAGTTAGCTATCTTAAAAAAGATGAAGATTTTGTATAGTTATAACATGACGTATATTATCTAAAGGGTTCATAGACTTTTAAGTTTTAGATCTTACTTTCCTTGTAATATTTTCTGAGGCACTTTAGAATATAAATTCCAATAATAAAAACGGTTAGAACGATAATGATGAATGCAATCAAAACTGTGACATACTATTACTACTATTACTGCTACTACTACTACTTATGTAACTACTACTACTAATTATACTACTACTACTACTACTACTACTACTACTACTACTACTACTACTACTACTACTACTTCTACTACTACTACTACTACTACTAATACTACTACTACTACTACTACTACTACTAATACGAATACTACTACTACTACGACAACGTCTACGAATACTAATACAACAACAACAACAACTACTACTACGACTATTACAAGTACTACTACTACTACTAATAAAATGACTACTACTACTGCTACTAATACTACGACCACTCTACTACTTGTACTACTACTACTACTACTACTACTACTACTACTACTACTACTACTACTACTACTACTACTACTACTACGGCTACTAATACTACTACTACTACTACTACTACTACTACTACTACTACTACTACTACTACTACTACTACTACGACTACTACGTCTACGACTACTAATACAACAAAAGCTACTACTACGACTATTACAAGTACTACTACTACTACTAATAATAATATGACTATTACTACTACTACTACTACTACTACTACTACTACTACTACTACTACTACTACTACTACTACTACTACAACGACTACTATTACGGCGACTACTACGACTACTACAACTACTACTACCTATTATCAATGATAATAATACTGTACTAATACTTCTTCTTCTACTACTACTACTACTACTGTTACTACTACAACTACTACTACTATAATTACTGTTATCATTATTATTATTATTATTATTATTATTTTTATTAAATTAATTATTCTTCATAGTATTGTTTAAAGTCGGTGCCAGTACTGATATAACAGCACATGCCATTGATGCTATAAGAGGCACATATTAGTTAGAATAACCATGGTAACGGATTTTACAATTAGTGCATTATTTAGAGATGTCGAAAGACTATTTACTCTGATATCTTGTGTGCTAAAATAAAATATTCAATATTTGCTGCTCGCTTGATTGTACAAACGAACGTTAGCAACATTTTGGATACTATTTTGTAGTTGTATAAATTTTGTTTGATTTGTTTTGTTTGCAACGTGTATATATAATTTTCTTTCCACCTATGCGACATAATAATTATGATGATAACAATGTAAAGATTTGCATGTTTGTAAATAAGAATCATTATCTCCACTGCGTTTGGCGTATCAAAACATTTTTACATGCATTCCGCTATTGTTAATGCATTATCATTTTAATATGTATCGTTAAGTTTTCACTATACTAACATATGCAAATGTATCCGTCGAATTATCTGCTTTTTTGTGTGTACCATTATATCACAGTTTACGATATTGTTTATAGTGTAGAATAAAAACGTTTACCGTTATTTTTTGTTTATTTTCACGGAGTATAAATCTGAGAGAGCAAGTAAAATGATGATCACAGTATATTTGATAGATTTATCAAAAAATAATTCTAAATGACAACACCTTACGGAAGACAGCGAGAGAGAGGGACATTTGACTGCGTCTTTGTATATTACAATTTCGACTAATAAACTCTTTCTATTAATGACGCGAGTATATTTGACTTTCTTTCATTATGATATGTGTGTTTTTATTCAACTCTGTTCATGCCTAAAAATAAACCGTAAACAACACAAGTCCTAACCCTTGTGAACGGCAGCAATCGCACGATAAAATGATTTAATTTAGAAACCTATTGATCTGAGGAGAAGCACGTGGACATATAACATTCTGTCTATATTAGTCGATGTCATACTAGGGCCCCGTTGCAGAAAGAGATACAATCGATTGTAAGTTACAATTAATTGTAAATCAGATCATGTGTTTTAAGTAAGCAAATCTGATTGGTTGAACCACACGAATTTTCTGACTTAGGCCTACAATTAATTGTAGCTTACAATCTCTTTCTGCAACGGGGCCATTGACTACTTCAATGTCCTTGCTAAAAAAACTTTTGAACTCCCCTCGTATTTAGCACTCAAGTACCCCGATAAACAATCACAGTATTAACTAGTTAATAAGGATTTTCCCATTCATTCTAACACTTTTGTCATTCAATTTCATAAATTTGTACTTCAATTTCGTCCCGAGAAGTCGAGAACGAGCCAATGGCAACTGCAATTTCGTCTATTGTCGACCAATTTTCATTCACAAAAAGTCCATTCAATTTAGTCGTTCGTCACGCATTTTCGTCGATTACAATTCAAATTCGTCGGTCACAGTTGCCGAACACATCTGTGACTGACGAATTTGAATTGTACTGGACGATAATGTGTGCCAAATGACAATTTCAGACATAACTTATTGCGCGCGCACTTGCTTTGTATTATTGAACGTAAAACGTTAAATTAATATCATTCTTTGTCGCAAAATTTCTTCCCTTTCCGATCTATTGCGACATATGATTTTTACATATAATTATCTTTAGGTGTAGCTTTTGATTATAGGACTTATCACAAAAGTGCAAAAAATGCCAACACCGTTGATTTTCATTATTACACTTATAAAACAAATACACGGATAATGTTTTTTATAAAGAACAAAATCACAGAATATCACAAATTCACACCTGGCTGCCATACAAAGATATTTCCAAATCCAGTTAGAATCAAGAAACTTGTCTTTCCACACACACGTTATGCATAGTTTGCTTTCATTATTTCATTATTGTATAATGAAATTTTAATTTCATTATTTCATTCTTAAATTGTCGATATACAGAGTGAGTCATAAAAAATGTCCCAATTAAAAAAATTGTTTTATCTGAAGTATGAACATATTATCATGAGTAACTGCTGCCAAATCAGGCAATCCCTTATATACTGTACAGTATAGGCAAGTACAACAAAAGCACATAACCATTGTAATTTGCAATTGTTAACCAACAAAAGACATAACCAACGAGATACATAAAAATCAATGCTTAATCAGAAACAATTTTTACTTTGTGTGTGTGTGTGTGTGTGTGTGTGTGTGTGTGTGCGTGTGTGTGTGTGTTTGTTTATGTCTGTCTGACTGTCTTTGTCCTCCCCAGCAAGTTGGCGCAAGTTAGATTTTGCAGTCTTCTAAAGATTGTCTTTTGTTCAGTCATGCGTGCAGGAGTTAAAATGAAAGTGACACCAAAGTATGCTGGGAGAATAAGTCTACCAAGACATAATTATCATGAACCCATGATTAAAATTGTTATACTTCAAACAAGACAACATAAAAAAGTTGGGACAATTTTTTTCTGACTCACTCTATAGTAAATTTTGTTCACGTGCAAAAACATACTGACAAAATGTTGTCAATGAAATACATATTTCAGTATTCTGATTTGTGTGACATTTTCACGGGAAATGAATGTCACATGGCCAACCGATGAGCGAAATGGAAGTTGTTATTTTCGGCTCAATGTCATAGTCAGTGTACAGTCTAGACAGAAATAACCGTCTCTTCATGGGATTTATTATATATCGAATTTTTAATGGGATAGTGTAAAAAATCCGATATATAATAAATCTCATGAAGAGACGGTTATTTCTGTCTATGTACAGTCACGACAGTTTAGATCATTCTGCTATTTAGTTCAATATATTATCTGAATTAGAGGTGGTTATGGAAAACAAATACCGAGCGGTTAGAGTGTCTGCCTCATGCACGGAGGTCCCGGGTTCGAACCCAGACCGGGCCATACCAAAGACTTTACAAAATAATGGTACAGTTCCTTCTAGCCAGGCGCTCGGCATTTATAGAATAGAGAAGGGAAAGTAATAGCACGAGTTACCAGAGGACTGGCCCTCTTCTGTAACTTTCGCTACATTTAGTAGACGTATGGCCTATATTGGATCGGAGATAGGCGCCGCCTTAAGGGCAAAATTGGCACGGAAATGTTTAAACTATGGAAAAAAACAGTCATAATACAAATTCTAACTGACTAATGTGTGACATTTTCACGGGAAATTAAGGTATAACATGGCCAAGCGATGAGCGAAATGGAAATTGCTTTTTTCCGGCTCAGTATCATAGTGTACAGTCATGACAGGTAATAAAATTCTCGCTATTTGTTCAATACATCTGAATTAAGAGGTGGTTATGGAAAAAAATACGACCATCGTGGCTTAGCGATTAGAGTGTCCGCCCCATTCACGGAATGTCCCAGGTTCGAACCCAGACCGGTCATACCAAAGAATTTAAAAATGGTAGCTTCTGCTTTCTAGCCAGGCCCTCGGCATTTAGAATGGAGAAGGAAAAATTATTCAAACGAGTTACCAGAGAACTGGCCCCCTTATGTAGCTTTCGCTACATTTAGTAGACGTGTGGCCTCGGGCTAATGAATCGGAGATAGGCGCCGACTTATGTGCCACAATTGGCACGGGAAGGACTTTAACTTTAAACTATGGACAACATTTTTCATAATTCTATCAGTAAGAGCCAAAAGAGGAAAGAGGTGCAAGTGCGTTTGGTCGATTAAAACAAAGTTACAAGGTCAAATTCGAGTATTTGTCAAAACTTTTTGCTGAAATGGACTACTAAAAATGTTACCTTTTATTAATAAGAGCATTATTTTGGGGTGGTGGTCCCCTTTAAATTCGTATCTTGACGGGTTTCCCAATGTTGTTTCCAGACATAGGTTTGTAATAAACGTTTTCAAATGAATAAAACGAAACAGATCATCAGTATTGTATACCGTTATCGTTAAGCATGTTGGTTACATCATCTAAAGGTCACCAGATCACCAAGCAGGATATGGGGGAAGGAGGAGAGGGGGGGGGGGGGGGGGGGGGTGCAATAGTTCAGAGCAGAGCCTTGCGATATTACCCCCTATAGCTATGGTACTGCATAAATACCAGCTGGATGCGAGTTCAGCGCTCAGTATTGTTATATCTCACCACAGCTGCGTATCTACCACAAAACCTGCCATTATCAGCAATATAGATATTTCAACCAAGAAGTAAATTTGCCAAAAAGTTGCTGTCTGCTTCTACACCTGCCAGTCATCGAGACTTCAAGATGGCGAGGGTATCAATCCTGCTCCTTCTTTCTGTCTCCATCATATCCATTACGGTGTCATCAGTTTGCGCCACGGTCTTACCAGGGGCCGCCCCGCTGGACCAGGAACCAATCGATCCGATGGGTATGTTTTTATTTTATCCCTTGCTTACCGGTTGGTATAGAAAGGGCGCTTGAAGAAATAATTTGTTTGTGAGGTAATTAAAAATTGAGGGTCAAATTTAAAAGAGCAAACAATTTTAATGCCAGAATAAACTATTTGATCAAAATCGGTTCGGAAACAGCTGACATATTAATAAATACATAAATGTGGGATCTCACATTGATTCGATGATTTAACATGTTTAAGAAACAAAGTAGAATGCTTACACTTTTTCAAAAATTGTCAAAAGTTTTATTTTTTTAAATGTTCTAAAATGGCTCGAGAGTATTCAGTTTTTAAAAAATGACCCTTGTTTCGCGTGTTTCAGTCTAAGTTCTAACAAAGATTGTATTTTTCTCATATGAATGAAAATCATCAATTTTTGTATAATTTGTTAAAAATTACTGAATACTTATCTTTCCAATACCACCATGCTTGTAATGATTATGTACGCAAGCTAAGCACGGTAGATCTGAATATGGGGGAGGATATTTCAATAGGAAATAATCATGCAATGCAATGACACGGAAAAAAAGAAATTAAAATTAGTAAATGAACAATACGAGATACATGATCGATCAAAGTTGAGTTTCCGAACGCTTTTGTACATGCAGGTCATAGCACACTTAATACGTTTAAATTATTATGCATCGTGTGTACACAACATATCGGAACCATCTGCTCAAGCGACCGCCAGTTTATAAAGACCAAGTTTATAGTATCCTTTGCATCCAGGTTCTACATTATATCAGTATTATATTGACAGTGATTCTTAATAATTTTTTCCACAGAAACAGATGAGGAAAAGATCAAGTCTTTGCGCGACACAATCATCAAGATCCAGGCAAAATACCAGGTGAGCTAATTAAACCCTCCGGGGCATTCTTGGGAAGCCGCTATAATACTAACAAAAAGCAAAGGAAATTATTATAGAATAATTAACAAAATGACAATTAAAGCGTGTTGTTTTTTTAATATTGGATTATAATGAAATGGAAGAAATATGTTTCTATCCTTAAAAGTTGGTGTGTCCTCAGAATTTGCACGATAAAATTATGAAAACATTTTTTTGGAATCGCATAAAATAAAAGCATGCACCATAACATTCTTACGACCATTACTAGTAAATTCATATTACAGGTGAACCTGTAAAGTGTCAGATATTGCCCAAAATGACATTTGAGACTTCAATCCTATACCCAAATTATTGTAAGATATGTCCGAATGATGTGTGAAAGTTTCATTGAAAAATAACACTGCTTTCCTGGTTTAAAAAAAAAAACACGAAATTTTGCGTCAGCTTTTACAACTAATTACAGTATGACGTTTATGACGTGTATGACCGTTTGTAAACGCTCTTATAATAATAATAATAATAATTAACAATTTTTATATAGCGCATAACACATAGTTTTTAAACATGTCCCTATGCGCTGAAGAGAAAGGAAATACACAAAGAAAGAGATTATCTGGGTTTCAATAAGAGAGAGAACAAATGCATTAAGTATTAAATAAGTATGTCTTTAAAGCAATCTTAAACTTATCAATAGTATCAATATTTTTCAAATGTTCCGGGAGATTATTCCATAGGGTTGAGGCAGTGTGAGCAAAGCTGCGTTCACCATATGATTTAGTGTAAACTAGTGGAATAACAAATAATTGTTTCTTGAATTAGTATCAATGATAGATATTCTCATACTAAAGGGGCATATGAAAAAAAATCTAACCCTGTTTTATTCTTCTCTTACCACCATAATCCAAACAACACGGTAGAAGAGAAATGTGGAAGCTCAAATTATTTGTTTGTGGAGTTAGACACTTTACAAGTTAATTTACTGTGAAAATATGAACTTATAGGTATTCTATAAAGTAGCCTTTTAACAATACTTCGCCTACGAATATTGGTCGGTCAATCGGTCCGTTGCAAAAACTTCCAGTGTTTTTGTTATAAAACTTGCTACGTCTTCACATATTGTTTGTGTTTATCAGATAAGGCGGTGCCATGGTAATCATATATTCATTTTCCAGTGGAGCGAACTACATCCACATTTTTTTGAGCAATTTTAATGAAATTTGGTACACATATGTTGTTGAAGTGAGGGTGTGCAAGACATAATTTGTTATGTTTGTCAGATGAGGCGATGCCATGGTAACCACACTTTTGCACACAAATAATGGCATTTTGAAAAAACAACCTTTTGGAACGAACTTATTCCACATTTTTTGAACTATTCCAATAAAAATTGGTACACTTGATGTTCTTTAGGTGAGGGTGTGCAATACATATTTTTGTGTATGCCGTACTGGCTGGTGCCACAGTAACCACAACTTAGCACCAAAATGTGCCATTTTGATATATATATATATTTCTTTGGGGGCACATTACTTCAACAATGTTTAAACTTCGTACACTTGATGTTCTTGAGGTGATGATGTGCAAGACATATTTTTGTGTATGTTGGAAAAGGCATTGCCATGATCACCACAATTGCGCTCCCAAAATATGGTATTAGTTTTTGAGCAATTGTAATACAAACTTGGTACACTTGATGTCTTTGAGTTGATCGGTAGACAAGATATAGCGTTGCCATGGTAACCACAATTTTGCACCAAATATATGCCACTTGATTTTCAAAATATTGCGATGCGCGCTTCCTCGACAGATTTTACAGAAGAAAAAAAAACTAAATACGTTCTAACGGTGCATATATATGCAAGACATATATTTTATATATATGTTGGACAAGGTGTTGCCAAGGTAACCATAGTTTAAAATAGTTGAAAAATGCATACCATTTATTTTGGCTGTAGAAATCATGGCATGCGAATCATTGATGCAGGTGTTTTGTAGTTGTCTCCGGAGTGAATGCATGCCTTATTGTGCCTATCACTAGCATACTAATAGCTCATGCAGACAGTTCGATCTTCAGTTGCTCTGATTTTCTGCAATATCATAATTCCCTCTCCTGTTTCTCTTCCTTTAATCAGTCTGAAATGGAAGAAATTGTGCGAGCTTTCAACACCTTACAACTGGTCGCTAACAATCCGGTGTTGATGGCGGAAAAATCAAATGCCAAATCAAACTTGGAGGAGATGGGTACGGGTAATTTGAAGCGTCGCCGCCGCGATAATGGGCAGAACACATCAGCGCCATCAGACGGCCAGCAGCAACCTCTCATGCCGCTGAACCCTGGCGGTGGCCAATCATACCTTGGGCCCTACTCCTACCCCATGTTTTCAGGTATACGGAGATAAACATAAACGAAGCTCAAAATCATTTGCATGCGTAGACTGCAGATGCTTTGTTTAGTAAGGCAACATACATAATTCCTCCAGTTTTTGAGCAATTAAAATGCAACACATAGAACGCATGATAAGGATGGGATGCAGTAGTTAAGCCACTTTGATTGCGCTTAACCAAGGTACATTTGGAGTGTGAATCTCTAATTAAAACAAGTGAAAAACAGGTACCTCTGTGGTTTCCAGACTATTTACGCGTAACTGAGACAGGAAATTATAATTTGCATGTAATACTGCTATACGGTACTTAATTTTCTAAATACACTACTCAGTTAAATCTGATGTTCATGGAGATGCTCTTAAACTATTATATTTTCCCAAAAGTGTGACCTCCCTGATAGCAGACTGACGTCTTTATGACGTCTTAATTTGGTCGTAAACTGGTAAACACGTCATATGTCGTACAAACGATCAGAATACGACGTCGTTATGACGTATTTTAAAGACCATTTTTGACATGATGACTTATGTCGTATAAAAGACGTAAGAATGACGTCATTATAACATCTTTAAACGACCATTTTTCCACTGTTTATTTTTGTCGTATGCAAGACGTAAAAACGATGTCATTATAACGTCGTTTAAAGACCATTTTTCAGAATGTATTATTGTCGTATAGAAGACATGAAAACGACGTCTTTATGATGTCGTTTGAAAACCATTTTTGACATACAGGTTTATGTCGTATGACAACAATATAAAGACGTAATTTTTACGTCTTTTCAAGACTAGTTTTTGTTCATAACTTTTAGTCGTATGGAAGACCTTTTAACTACGTCATTTAGACGTCTTTCAAAGACCAGTTTTTGCAATTGTTTTGTATCGTATGAAAGACGTTATAACGACGTCTTTATTACGTTTTTCAAAGACCTTTTTTTCACTTCTTATTTTGTCATAAAAACGTCTTAAAATTTACGTCTTTATGATGTCTTTTAAAGACTATTTTTGCCATTATGGTTTGTGTCGTACGACGACGTTAATACGACGTCATTATGTTGTGTTGTCAAGACTAGTTTTTGCCATCATTTAATGTCGAATGGACGACCTTTTTTTAACGTCATTGTGACGTCTTTCAAAGACCATTTTTTCCAATGGTTTTTCGTCATATTAAGGATGTAAAAACAACGTCATTATCACGTCATTAAAAGATCACTTTTTAGTATTTATTTTGTAGTATAAAAGACTTTATAATGACGTCTTTAAGATGTCTTTGAAAGGACCATTTTTGCCATTAAGGTTTGTGTCGTACGGACAACGTTTTTAAGACGTCATGTTTACGTCTTTTTAAGACTATTTTGGCCATCATTTTTTGTCGTATGGACGCCCTTTTTACGACGTTATTGTGACGTATTTCAAAGACCAGTTTTCCAATTGATTTTGGCGTATGGAAGGACGTAAAAATGACGTTAATATTACGTCATTTAAAGATCATTTTTTTCAGTATTTATTTTTGTCGTATAGAAGACAAAATAACGACGTATTTATGATGTCTTTGAAAGACCATTTTTGCCATTAAGGTTTGTGTCCTACGCACGACAATATTAAGACGTCATTATGACGTCTTTACAAGACTAGTTTTTGCCATCATTTTTTGTCGTATGAACGACCTCATTACGACGTCATTGTGACGTCTTTTAAAAACCATTTTTTCCAATTTTTTTTGTCGTATAGACAACGTTATTACAACGTGATTATGACGTCTTTCAAAGACATTTAAACAATTATTTTTGGCGTATGGACGACCTTTTTATGACGTCAATAAGACGTCTTTATGTCGTCTAAATGGCGTATTTTATGGTACAAATTGATGTCTTCAAGACGTCTTCAAGACGTCTTCAAGACGCCTTTTCGGAAAAAGATACGTCATTATCACGTCAAAATATGACGTCTATATGACGGTAAACGCGGGTGCAAAATCTTCACTTTTTGACGTGAATTTACGACGTCTTAAAGACGACGTACACAAGGTGGAAATGACGTAAAATCCAGACGTAAAAATTGCGTCTTCTATTGACCAATAAGACGTCTTTATATCGTCTAAATGGCGTAATTTATGGTACAAATTGACGTCTTCAAGACGTCATAAAGACGCCTTTTCGGGAAAAAATACGTCATTATCACGTCAAAATATGACGTCTATATCACGGTAAACGCGGGTGCAAAATCTTCACTTTTTGACGTGAATTTACGACGTCTTAAAGACGACGTACACAAGGTGGAAATGACGTCAAATCCAGACGTAAAAAGCACGTCTTATATTGACCAATAAGACGTCTTTATGTCGTCTAAATGGCGTAATTTATGGTACAAATTGACGTCTTCAGGACGTCGTAAAGACGCCTTTTCGGAAAAAAATACGTCATTTTCACGTCAAAATATGACGTCTATATGACGGTAAACGCGGGTGCAAAATCTTCAATTTTTGACGTGAATTTAAGACGTCTTTAAGACGACGTGCACGACGAAAAACGACGTAAATTTGACGTCATTTTTACCAGTGTTTGCTATCAGGGATTCATTATTGGCTGTAGGCCATGTTGTTGGATCATACATAAGCCATATATGGTTTATGTTGGAACTGTGTATGACACTAAATACAATATTTATGTGGGAGTGGTGCATATTTATTAGTGCGTCAATTATTTGCTTTCTTCGTGAAAAATATATCAAATCATAACACGCTTTCCCAGATGCAGTTAATCTTAAGCCCGAATTTCCTATCTAGGTATGCACCAGATTGCACAATTTCAAATTCATAAATGCAAAATCTTTCTTACCGTGGGAGGGGGATACCCCCTCCCAAACCCTCCCCCTCCCTCCCTGCCCCAGCCCTCAGGCGCTTCGCTCCATCGGGACTCATTATTGGCAGTGTGTTGTTGGATCATACATAATGTTGCATAATTATGGTTTATGTTGTGTTGTGTGTGTGTGTTTTGGGGTACATATTTATTAGTGTGTCAATTATTTGTTTTCTACGTGAAAAATATATTAAAACTTTCTGGTCGATCAAATCATATCACGCTTTCCCAAATACAGCCGAATTTCCTATCTAGGTATGCATCAGATTGCACAATTTCAAGTCCAAAAATGCAAAAACTCCCTACCGTGGGAGGGGGGACACCCCCCTCCCACACCCTCCCCCCGCTCAGTCGCTTCGCTCCCTCGCAATGTCTCACTCTCACCTCTGGCTCAAACTTGGCAACCCAGAGTGTGGTTGGGCATGAGCCCCTATACACACCAAAATTGTGAGCCCCCTTGGGGTTTTGCCCCCCCCCCCCCAATCCAAAACTGCTTCCGGCGCGCCTGCCTCTGACCTAATAAAACAAATATGCAATTTAGCTGATTATCTGTATAATGCTAATTCTACATGAAATGTTCAATGTTGCCAATGTAACATTGCTAAATTATCTAAAGAAACCTTTAAGCACATGAGAAAAAACAAACAAATATTGGACTGTCTACAACCTATTATCGCCTACAGGAATAATTCATCATCGATTATAAACGATAGTATCAAAGTGGAAATAACCCAATGATGCCAGGGTGGTAATATTGCCAGATTTCCTAAAGAATCCCTTTAGAACATGAGTAAAAACAAACAAACACATATTGGACTTATGAACGTCTACAACATAATAGGATCGCCTACAGGAATAATTCATGATCGATTATAAACGATCGTATCAAAGTGGAAATAACCCAATGATCCCAAGGTGGTAATATTGCTAAATTTTCTAAAGAAACCTTTTAGAACATGAATAACAAAAGAAAATACAGTAGGACTTATGATTAACGTCTTCAGGTCTAATGGATACAGGATTCATTCATGATCGATTATAGACAATCGCATTAGAGTGCAAAGTAAAATTCCAATTTTTATAACTATTTACATTGAAAACATTGTTATTATGATCTTGTTTTTGCAGATATTAAAGGTATGGTGACAAGAAAACTGCCTCAAAATTGGGTTTTACTGTATCTAAGGTAGATTTTCATGAAGATTACTAATACAATCATATTTTCCTCGTGGGAAAACCCGGTAAAATAAAAAAATAAACTTGTAAATTCTCTTTCGGAACCCCCGAAAAAAAACTGAGTCCCGGGCGAACAAAAAATGACGTCATCTTTGTGACGTCACCTGCAGGCAATCGCAGTTTAGCTCGGTCATAGACGTACACGCTGAGTACAATACTCACGTTGACACAGAGATATTATTTCCATTTGTTTCAATATTTGCAAACATTTGTTCAGGTTTATATCATGGGACGATATACACTCAGATGTGTAGCTGCATCCTGCTACAATTCATTTCTTAGCAATTCTTAAGCATTTTCAGTAAAACCTCAATTTACAAGCAAAAACGAGTTTGTTTTACAAGCAAGTCATAGGCTCTGCATGTAAACAATGCACATTCCTCCGCGTTGCGGTCTGCATGTGATGTCATGAATCGGGTGACACGTGCGCACATTTCCGCTCTGCTATAAATGCCTTTTTTTAGGAGCATGGAACGCCGATGCGTAATAAAGCAAAAAAGTTGCATGAAATTTACCTTTTTTTCCCAACTTAAGGATTTCTTTGAAAAAAAGAGTGTGGTATATCAATAAAGGCACATATTTGAAGCTATAAACCTGAATCAAAGCCGGGATTGCACCCCTCCTTTAAAACTAATATAAATACCAACCTGTTTTTAATATTTTCAACATGATTTGCAAATTAATTATTTAGGCATCAACTCTTTGAAATACTAAACAGTCAATACTAACCATTTAAATCTCACATACTAAGAAGCAGGATATATATCGTCGCTGGGCAATTAAAAGGACAAATTGACGGTATCGATAGCAAAAAACGATACTTACTTTTTTGGAAGAAACAACATTTTTACATTTTGGGCAATAATATTTTTAAAATGCCAAATCCAGTAATCTTGTTTAGTGAAACAGTTATGTAGGCTATAAAGCAATCAAGTCGTTTAATTTGGCCTACGCTCAGTTCTTTTTAACGGAGTTATTTACGCATTTCTGAATTTGCCCTTTTTACATGCACGATATCGCGTCGATATTGGGCATGAAAAAGGACAAAATGCGTATTGCCCTTTTACGCGCATTGATAATGCACAGGCAATGCGCGCAACTTGGCGCAATAATGGGCAGCTAAAAGGGCAAATCCCTTTTTGTCCTTCGTATTGCCCATATGATATATATTTTTGATTTTCTCAAAAAGTTGGGCACATATGGGAATTCTAAACATATCATCGGATAGGTTTTAAAGAACTCTATCTGAAAATAAAATAAAAACAAAATCGATATTCGACGATAATATCGGCCATTTTGCCCTTTTTATTGCCCAGCGACGATATACGGAACCTATACGACAACTGATCAGTAAGGTGTTAGACGTAGGTTATAGGATAGGTTTAGGATTTAGGAATAGGATAGAATAATGTGTTACATGTTATAAAAAGTGTTGACTGTGGAATATACTACAAGACATAACCATCTCAATTTTTTAATTATTAATTATTAATAATTAATAATGTAAGAATCGCTTCAAAATATGACGTCAATACGACGTCTTTTCGTCATAAAAAGACGTCGTTAGCACGTCAAAATATGACATCTATATGTCGTGAAACGCGGGTGCAAAATCTTCATTTTTTGACGTGAATTTATGACCTCTTTAAGACGACGTACACGACTTGAAAATCACGTCAAATCAATACGTAAAAATCACGTCTTATATTGACCAATAAGACGTCTTTATGTCGTCTTAATAACGTAATTAATGGTACAAATTGACGACTTAAAGACGTCATAAAGACGCCTTTTCGGAAAAAAATACGTCAATATCACGTCAAAATATGACGTCGATATCACGGTAAACGCGGGTGCAAAATCTTCACTTTTTGACGTTAATTTACGACGTCTTAAAGACGACGCGTACACAAGGTGAAAATCACGTCAAATCCAGACGTAAAAATCACGTCTTATTTTGACCAATACGACGTCTTTATGTCGTCTTAATAACGTAATTAATGGTACAAATTGACGACTTAAAGACGTCATAAAGACGCCTTTTCGGAAAAAATACGTCAATATCACGTCAAAATATGACGTCGATATCACGGTAAACGCGGGTGCAAAATCTTCACTTTTTGACGTTAATTTAAGACGTCGTTAAGACGACGTACCCGACGTAAAATGACGTAAATTTGACGTAATTTTTACCAGTGTCTGCTATCAGGGCTAATACACGATCTTATACACAGAATAGGCGGGTTCGTGCTTATACTTAGCCTATCCGATAGGCGTCGGGCTTTCTAGCAAGTACTTATCGCGTTATGGAGACGGAAGAACCGGCGAGCCCGAACCCTATCCCAACGCCTATCATCAGTCGTGAATGCGAACAGTTAACTTTCTTTTATTTACTTTGTTTCGTTCGTAGAAAATCTACGAACCCCCTGCAAAGCTCTTTCATGAATATTTATGTGACATGGACCAAAATAGGCCAATGAGCGATGAGGCTGTAACGTCATATGACCTTTGTAGTGCATGCAGTGGCCAGAGAACTCGGCCAGTCAACACAGTCACACACAGCACAGTGCGCCATTGACTTTGTACACGCGCTGTGCGCTGTAGCCGAGTACGAGTTCACCTGCAAGGCTTATGAATAATGCATGAAAATACACTCGTCACACATACAATAAAATATATGAATAATGATGAGTTCACGACTGATGATAGGCGCTCGGGTTCGGGCTCGCCGGTTGTCCGTCTCCATAACGCGATTAGTACTTGCCAAAAAGCCCGACGCCTATCGGATAGGCTAGCTTATACTCTTAAATGACTTAAACGCTTTCTTATTCTATTTTATTTATTTATTTCAATATCTTTTACCTGGGTGGCCCATTCAACTATAATATTCATGGGGCCCTTCGACGTGCGTAAGCATGCTTGCTATTGTGAGCCTCCTTACAAAATGTCACATCCTCTTTAACTGAGTTCTAAATAATCTGTTTATTGATAGCTAAAATACAAATTAGCATAAATATGATACATGCCTCTTGTGTACTGCAGGTCAGTGTTTCCTGTGTCCAGCGGGTCGAGAAGGGCCACGTGGGCCACCTGGTCTGCAGGGCGCAGCGGGGCGGGACGGACGTGATGGAAGAGACGCCGTTGACCAGCCAGGTGAAGGTAATTCTCCCGCAATAACCCCGCGATTACCATGATATTATTATGTACAACATATATACATGACTTATGTATTAATTCAACCCAAACTATATACGTTTAATGCAAATAAGTCGTTGAGCTCCAACTAACGTTAGTAAAGCCCCGGTCCCACGGTTTTTGCGGCGAAACGCAACGATTTGGCATTCGAAGAATTAAGGTCGTTCTGAATCATTGTACATCATACCTGTTCTTTAAAAAAAAATCTTTGCGTATCGTGAAAAAAACGGTGAAAGCGGAGCCAGATTCGCCGTCTTAAACTGTTTGAATCAGTCGCCGGCGCACCAACACGATTATATCAAACTCATGACTAGTTGTTGCCACAGGTACATGTGACTCGGGCATTAGCGACGAGGTGTTACGATTCACAACGAATATCAACGATGAGCAATGATTGTGATCAAATCGTTGCCGCATGGCGACAGTTTTGAGCCGGTTCAAAACTGTCGTTGTGCCTCCACGAGTCACGACGTTCTACGCGATACGCAACGAATTGTTTGAAGAAGAAGAACGAATTACAACAATTCACAACGACCTGGGCGATTTTCTACACGAATAATAATCCGTTGTGATTCGCCGTTGATATCGCCACTATGGGACTGCATCGATTTTCTACCGCAAAAGAAGGACGAACTCTCTCGTTGAGCAACGAGGATGAACGACTAATCGTTCAGCATCGCCGTATCATTCTTTCAAATCCGTTATTAAACCGTGGCTAAATCGATTCGATTCGTTGCAGTTCGCCGTAAAAACTGTAAAAACTACGCTAGCAATGCGCATGATCAGTGGTGTAGATATTGTTTGAGAAGTGGGGGGGGGGGGTTAGCTGCGAGGGAGCGGAGGTGCGGTTGTGGGGATACAGTACTCCCACGGTAGGGAGCTTTTGCAATTTTAACTCGAAATAATGCAATCTGGTGCATACCTTGGAAGGAAATTTGAAATACTCAAGTAAGCATGACTTAAATCATCTCCCTAATGAAAGACCGCTATAGTATACAAACACAAACGTCCGTGCATGTCTATACTTCATACTAATTTGGGGACATTTTTGAAATTGGTGTTTAAAATATCACTTTAGAAGTATGGTTATTATTGTTATTATTAGTATTACCATTATTATTGTTATTATGCATTTATAAAGATTTTACTTAAAGGTGGGGGATGTTTGTACAGACCATACCCCCGCACCAAAAGGTGGGGGATATATCCCCCCCCCCCCCGGATATACGCCCGTGCGCATGATCGAGTGAGTCCAGGCAGTTACATCCAAGATGGCGAGGAAAGGCTTGGACAATCTTCAAAGAACCGCACATTACACGAACGTGAGCTGATTGACTAAATAATTTCCCGACTGTTCCTTTAAACTGTAATCGTAATGATATTGTCTTAATTATTCATCAGACATGTTTGGATCCTGCGTAGGCAGAAGACTACCTTGTGTCAAATAATTAAATGTACAATCTGCTCAAGTACAAGTTTTCATATTTCAATGCTCACCTAGAGACTTTGAATTATAATGATACAAAAATGGTCTTTTTCCTGGTTTACCATTTTGACAGGTCCACCCCCACCGATCGAGGTAAAAACACGAGCAGCTCCAGTGGCAGCAACTGGGCAACCACCATCACTGTGCGAGAACAAAGAGGGCGTAGTCTATACTCGTTGGGGAAAATCTGACTGTGGGAACAGTTCCGAACTCGTCTATGCAGGTATGCACACACCAGAGGCGTCGATCCGTTTTTGCGATTTGGGGGCGAAATTTGAAAATTGTCCAGAGTCACAAGTGAGGGAGCTTAAAGCCCCAAATTGGCATGCTCATAATTAAAGACGGTGGGTGGGGGTAGCGGCAGAAAGTAGTTTTCAACCGAATGACACCCAAACAGGGGGTCTAGGGGGCGGAGCCCAAATAAACATTTTGATTTTAGCCTCTTAGAACTTTCAAGATGTATGAAGGAATACAAAGTCTATCTTATTACAAAGCAAGTTTTATTTTGCGCTCATTGAAAGTGTCTTGATGGCTCGAAGACCTGACTTTGTTGAAGCAAGGAGCACCCACATTTGGGGGACATAATGGGGGTCCAGGGGGCGGAGCCCCCATAAGCTTTTAGATTTCAGACATTTACAACTCCTATAATGTGTGATAACATTGTATAAAATAGTTCTATAAAATAGTAGCGCATTTTAAAGGGCATTGCGAGGAAAAGATTGAAAGAATATAGGTGGTCAAAGGCCCTTGGGGACAATAATAACTAAATTCGATAAAGCCCATACCATGATTCCTGGTTCTTCGAGAAGATACAATAATAATGGAATGCTTCTATGCCGCTGTGACACTTCTCCGCATTCATGAATCCGCCTGGTTTCCGACTTGACCGAAACTATGCGGGACGGTTGCGTGGCCCGCATCGTCACGTCATGTTTCCGCCCTGTTTCCGACACATTTCGGCACTCTTCACGCATTGTCCCGTCATGTTTACGCCACCTTTCCGCATTCGTCGTTTTGGTCATTGTTCTACGATACTTCTTTCAACTGGTCACCGTTGATCGGTCACAGTGTAGCAATCATTCATATAAATGGGCACATCATTTCATATGATCTCCAGATTATGACCACCGTCCATTAATACCTATTGTTCAGCGGGGAATTAATGAATAGAATCTTACCCCATTCCAGTGAACAGTATATATCAATTACAAATCGACGCCCATTTTATAGCGTACCCAGGATCATGAAGGGGGGGGGGGGGGGGGTTGTTATTTCGTCGGTAAACATTTCCGAGGCCGAGGCCAAGACCAAGAAGAAGAATACTTCGGTTATTTGGTTTTTGTTTGCTTGTTTTGTTTGTTTGTTTGTTTGTTTGTTTGTTTGTTTGTTTGTTTGTTTGTTTGTTTGTTTGTTTGTTTTGTTTTGTTTTTTGCGGGGAGGGGGGGGGGGGGGGGGTAATCACCCGGGGTTAATAGTCACATAACCGTTAAAGGGATCTAGTACCTTTGTTGACATGTGCAAAAAGTGATGATTGGTTGATATAATGTATATTGTTGTTATTTATTATGTCCACAGGGTATTGTGTGAAAATTTCAAGTCAAATGGATGCCAAATGGCCGAGTAATGAGCAAAATGCAAAGTGATATTCACTAACTCAAAGCACTCACTTTGTTCACGGTTTCGAAAATCCGACGGATATTTCATTATCTGAAAACTTCGATCGTTCATAATTTTGTAACGAAAGAGAAATTAGAAAAACCGAAACCTGTCTCATGCTTTTTGTGTTAATACGAACAAAACAAGATGTGAGAGAACTGCTAGTTTTCCAACTGGATTTTGAGGATTTGAACAATGTTACTAAGTCCCTTTAACCGTATGTCCAAGAAGAAAAACACAAACACGACCAAATTACAGTGCTGATTTTTATTCAAGATATATAATGGTTGAATAAATTAGTAAGGAAAGAGATCTTCACAAATATATCAAAGCGAAATCCACCGTGTTTGTTCAGCAATGCATAGGATTTATAAATACAAGTTATTAAATAAAAGTCGGTCCAAAACATTTATTCTTATTAATCGCATATATTTATGAATATTTCCGCCGTTTCTGATCCAGTTTTGATCAAATTGTTTATTCTGTCTTTTAAATATGTGCCCTTTTTTCAAATATAACACATGAGTTGTGATTACCTTGAAGAAAATAAGGATTTAGAGCGCCCTAAAATCAGAACTGTACTATCTATGTAATATTTGTTTCATTTAAACTTGGCCAAAAATAATCATGTCTTCGTTTCTTGATCAAGTACTGCGAGTGCATAAACTATTCGGGAACCATGCCGAAACCATTCCGAAACTGTGCGGAATCTTGTCGGAATCTTGTCGGAAACTGTGCGGAACCCTGTCGTGAACCAGGCGGGCCACAATGCCGATGATCGGCATTGTCACGGCTAGTTTCGGCATAGTTTCGTTATTGTTTCGGCACTGTTCCCGACAAATTTAGTCGTGAACTAGTCGGAATCAAATCTTGAACATTTTGAAAATTTCGTTCCGCCTTTCCGCATCCTCCCGACTGGTTTCGGTCAAGTGTCACGCATCCTTCCCGCATGGTTTCGGTCAAGTCGGAAACCAGGCGGATTCAAGAAAGCGGAGAAGTGTCACAGGGGCATAATGTTTCAACGTGTTTCAACACGCGAGGAACGTCAATAATAATTATGTTTATGCCACTGAGTATCAACATGTTGATCCTTTCCATTTTGACATCTTGGGACAATGTGGGAAGCAGATATTCAATTGAATAGATGTCTGCTACGATTTGCATATAGACATGGATGATTTTATAACTAACTTCATAATGATTTATATAGGCCTACAGTAACAAAAACAAAAACAAAAACAACAACAACGTAAATGTGTATCTGCCCTTCCGGCCGTCATTGGTTGGGATGCCGCCACAAGATTGAAAAACTCCATTTCAAAGGCAATAAGACATTTTATAATATCATAACCATGATAATTATGTTAATTCCAGTTGTCTGATTTATTTCAAACAAAAAATGATGCAGGTACTCTGGCGGGTTCCGAATACGAACACACCGGTAGTGGCTCAAATTGGTTGTGCATGCCGTCCGACCCAATCTATGACGAACTCGTATCAGGTTCTCAAACATCCAGAGGCAAAGTTTATTCTGCCGAATACGAAGTCACGGACGGACCTAACAGCATGAGAACATCCCACAACCACACCCCAACCTGCGCGGTGTGCATGGCGCCTCAGGGACGTACTTCCAAAGTGATGATCCCGGCCCGCAACGTCTGTCCATCGGACAGCTGGCAGCTGGAGTATGCTGGGTACTTGATGTCCCCCATGCATGACCACAAACGTGCGGACTACATCTGCGTCGACCGTGAGATGGAATTCGAGCCAGGATCATCTGGCAGTCAAAATGGCGCCTTATTGTACCCCGTGGAGGCCATTTGTGTGGCGGGGACGGGGCTTCCTTGCGCTCCGTATGTAAGTGGGTACGAGCTCACATGCGCCGTGTGCACTATCTAATGTCCTCGATGCATCATACCGTGGTATTACTGAGGGTAGTCAAGATTATAGACGTGTTTTGAAATTGCATGTTACACAAACCGCACTGAAACCACTCAACGCGCGTATACCAAGCAGCGATAATTCGTGCACCTGCCCAATCCAGTATACAATACGCCATCATGCGACAATATTTTGTCTAATCTTTATAGTTCGTATACACCATCGATATAAAAAATATATCGATGGTATACACGGTATACACAAACAGAAGGCCGCCAAGGTAATGGACTATGCCACGGACGTAGATCCGGGGGGGGGGGGGGGGGGGGGGGGTGGGGAGATACAATATCTCCGGCCTGTACAAACATCCCCCACTCTTTCAAAGTTAAATCTTTGAACAATGCATGATAAAAATAATAATGATAATAATTACAATAGTAAACATACTTCTAAAGTAATTATGTTAAACACCAATTTCAAAATTGTCTCCACATGGGAGGGGATAAACCCCCACCCATACCCTCTCCCAAATTCGTATAGACATGCATGGACGATGTGTGCGTGTGTATGAGGGTGGGTGTGAGTATGTTTGTATGTCTGTATATGCGTATGGGTGTGTGTGTAGGTTCGTTTGTGTTTGTATACTATGGCGGATATTTGATATCAAATTTCCATCAAAGGTATGCACCAGATTGCAATTATATTCCCCCCCCCCCCTCCTTTGGGCGCTTCGCTCCCTCGCATCATCCCCCACTTTTCAAAACAGTCTATATACGCCAGTGGATTATGCTGAGGGATGCAAGGGGTATATGATTGTACCCCTTCGACCACCCCCATTTGAATGCATGCCCCCCGACTACCACCTTTTAACCTTATAACGCCCAAGCAATCAATCCAAATGTGCCTTATTTGATAATTGATTATACCACCTTTACATATTCTGTTTAATTTGAACAACATGCTGAAGCTTTTCCAAAATTCTTATGCTATACAATTTGACCTCATTGGCTACTTCCTGCTCTGCCATGGAAACGAACGTTGGTACATAATTATTTTCCATCATGAACCTTAGTTGAATTGATGTGGTTAAACGATTTATGTATGTTTTGTATTCTGTTTAAAATGTTTATTGTTGATCGTGCTCTAATTACATCTGAAGTTTATTAAAGTTGAAATTAAGTAAATTAGCGTTTCCTCCTCAGTGTGTATGTGTGTTTTTGTGCATGTTTTTTGTATAATTGTTGTATAATTGAGTGTGTGCTTGTGTATACATTCCTTTGTGCAAATGATTATGTGTATATTGGTATATCATATATGACATAGTATAGTATGTATTAATTAAATTGAATGTAATTGATTTGAATTGAAAGCGATTTATTCAGTAAAAATTACATAGCAGCTAAACAGCTGAATAGCGTACAATTATAAATAACTCATAAACACTAATGAACATATAAATTATACAATGTCTAGACATGGTATGGAGATTACAGTTGTCATTTTTGTGTCTACCCCCATCTTCTAAGGGTCAAGCAATACATTGAAAATAGTGATAGCATTATAAGCCATTAAAATCCAAGATGGTTCGAAATGGCCGCCATTTACATAACAAATACCGTATATTATCATTTCATATGCGTACTAGAATTGAAATATTATTGCATATCTCTCGGTCAACGAATCCATATAATAGCAAACTCCCATTTCCCTGGTATAAGCATTGTAAGGCTATGTAGCAGCGGTCTGCACCCGTGTAAATGTGTACCATTATTGTTTAGTGTGTATACGTCCTGTGACAAAACTACAAAAGGAGTGTGTGTGTGTGTGTGTGTGTGTGTGTGTGTGTGTGTGTGTGTGTGTGTGTGTGTGTGTATGTGTGTATGTGCATGCGTGCGTGCGTGTATGTGTGTGTGTGTGTGTGTGTGAGGGGGGGGGGGGGGGGGGGTGCAAGCTTTGATTGGCAGTTAACACGTGCCACTGGTGATAAACTTACCTTTTCTCATTACCAATGCAAATCCCAGTCTGATATTAGATAATTCACATGTAGGCCAAACTATCTTACAAGGCCCAAGTGAAATGGTTTAGTTAGTATAACTGGTAACCGGTAATGTATGTAACTTTGGTCTTGAACAAAGATGAGCAATAATTCGAATTCGAGCCAGTATAATTATGTGTACATTGGGTGGGGACATTATACACACTAGACACGAAGAGGGTTAAACCATTTGAATTGTTAATAGCAATGTCCGTTGCAGCTATTTGTTCATCTGTTTTACGTAAATGCATGTATTTGTATAAATTATGTTGACAAAAATCTGAGTCGTAGATGGAATAGGTACATTAACTCGTTGCTAGGTTCCTCAATCATGAGACTAGATTTCCCCGTTTTACATGTTGTATTGGTAGTAACGCTTGTTATCGAGTTATCTACATATAATGTGAATAAATGGGCAGGGTCGTATGTGTCTGACGAACGGGGCATGGGGGCGCCTCCCATTATAGATAAGGGGGGGGGGGGGGGCGGAGAGAGCATGTTTATTTACCAACATAAATAGATTAGTTCAGTTCAATGTTATTGTTGCATTTCCAGCAAGATTTCAATAATTATTTAAAACTTAGGGAAATTTACCAGAAAAATTATAATTGAAATATGCGCAAAGAAAATGGATTTCCCCCGGAATTAACGTTTCATTGGGAGAATTTCTTTGTATATACGTACATGTAATTGCTTCTGCTTTCAAGTGAAAACATCAGCTGAGACCTAACCTATCGGCGTGGTGTTCAGGAGCGAGAAAATGGGGTCTCTGTTTTGCTACATTATTTAGTTGTGTATTTGTTCTTGTTGTCAGATGTATAAGAAATGTTCGCCAGAAGGGGGCTTGTCGTGAGGGAAGTGATATGATCGAGGGTAAACAGGTATAAGCAAACTTATCTCCTATTTGTCCTTTTACTTTTACCTTACGCAGCTCTGACGCATGATTCAAATTTCTTACATTTCTTCAATAATTATCTGCTAGACAACAGTCGTAACCATGGTGACCAACCCCTACATCCCCTCCACAAAAAAAAGTTGATTTTGTAATGAAAAGCAAATATCTGTTCAATTCGATCTGGCCTCTGGCCAAAAGTCATGGCAAAAGTCTACACCGTTTTACTTTTTTTTCTAAACGTCATTATGAATAATTTCATGTAATTGAAATGTCCTTTTTACGCCCTTTCATATCCACCGTTTACCAGCTTATACATAAGATGATACATTCGAATTGAATTCCCCACTATCCTTCAGATAACTCAACATGAAAAGATGTGTAGGACACTTAACTTTTACGAGGAAGTTTCAGCAGTGAAATTCTTTTACGTAACAAATCTTTATAAAATTCAATTTCAATATACAATTCAAGTCGTAAATGTTAGTTAGTTTTGTAGGTAATTAGTTTAGTCTTTTGAGATTACGCAATGATTGCGAGGCCACTCAGTTTAATTATATTGATTAAAATGTAAAATGCTGTGCAAAAGTGACCTGAAACCAAAATCTAGTTCATATATTAAGGGTGATGACGTGATATAACCCAAACATACACAAACGTACGCGCAAAACACGTCACAAACATAGAAACACACATTTATTATCAACACAAACATCGGCAAGGCCAGGGGCACAGACCCCTCCCCCCCCCCCACACCTCACAAACACTTTCTCCAAATCTTCTCTCCTGCTAACGATGTCAATATTTTGATTTAGCAATACGTATGACAAAAGCTACTACGTATACCATCATCATCAACACACAACAAAATGAAAAGAACAAATCAACAAATAATACAAACTTATTTTAAGATGAGAATATTGTTTTATTTTCATTATGTTTGCAAATATTGGTTGGGAATTGCTGTGATAAAATTGATGTTCGTAAGACGATATACATACAGGCGTGTATAAAATTCACACAACAAGTTGCTGATAGTGTGAAACTACACAATTTGGCAGGCGATAAATAATAAATAATTACTCCTTAAAAACGGAAAATGTACGCGGACAGAAGATCGACAGATTGTTGCTATTTTGATATCACTACTTACATTTTCTATCCAGTTTTAATAGCATAATTTGTCCTTAGATATTATGCGAATTTATCTAACTTTTACCGTATAGCTTTGTCAAACTTTGCGACGGCAAATTATTGTTAAGGAAATTATTCATGGATTTTTGTACTGGCCCGACCAAAACGGTTTCAGTGTTGATTTCTTTAGAGAATGTTCCGTTGTTAATATAGTTAGCATGACCATTTGAGTTGAGGAAATATAATTCAGTGCATTCATGCAAAACACATCATCAGCAAAACCCTAAAGCCCTCCGCACACAGAGCCGACTCGACCCGATCCGACTGGTTTTCAGTCGGTTCAGCTCAGTATACATTGCCTCAGGACTCCTGGTTGGCCAGTCAAGAGCAAGTCGGAGATCATTCGAGGCAGATTCAATTATGTTGAATCGGCTACGACTGAGCGAAACCGACTCTAGCCTGACTGAAAACCAGTCGGATCGGGTCGAAGCGGCTCTATGTGCGGAGGGCTTAATACAGATAACACAAATTGTAACCACGTCATTGGGCTTTTAGAAGTATGATAATGAGCTTTGTTCGAAAAAGTATAATTTTGGTGTTATTTTATTTATATTTTTAATCGGCGATTTAGAGATAAGCGTCTCTAGGTTACCAACCCATTCTCGTCAACATCTTAAGATTCATAAAATTAAGTTTTATGTCGTCATAAAAATGCATTTTTTTCCTCAATATTCCTGTCGCACTAGTGTACCTACTGAAATTCGTCATTAAAGATGCAAATTACAAAACTTCATGCGTAATTCTGTAGATAACAAGAATTACAAGTGCGTCTCTGTCATATAAAATATGAATTGTCTAAAATCAATAAATCAATTTCAATTCTCATTTGAGAATGGCTTTCAATATCAAGTTAAACAAATAAGTAGATTTTGTAAAACACAATTTTTAAAAATCTTTACCATATTCGTTTTGATATAAGACCAGCTTATGTCTATTTTCTTGATTTGAAAACAAATTCAAGCAAGAATAACAATTGGTGTGTGACCAGTAATCCAAATTACTACGGCACATAAATACAAACATTGTATAATATTTTTCAATAAAAAGGACATAATCATTTTTCAACTTAGTTTGACAGATTGCCAACTATTGAGGCGTCATAAATATCATATAAAAACAAGTATATACACATAAAATGGCAATTCATTTGCGAGTGGCGTGCCTCTTCGAAACACTTGTCTATAATTATGGAACAACATGCAAAACATAATGCCTGAACCACACGTTATTTGGCCGTATAAACTGTATGCTGACCACTGTCAGATAGATTTACACATTAATATCTTTCTCCATGAAAGCGTCAAATTGGCGCATGTCAATACAACAGTCTTTAAAGTTACCGAGTCGTCAACTTCAGGTGGCGTTTTAAAAGGTAAAGCGCTCACCCGCAGAACAGCACCTCTCTATTATAGCGGAGCTGCGGATGTATAAGCTACACAGCGCGTCGTGCGTACAAACATGGCGCCTTTCTGCATGTGAGCTCCTTGAAAACGCCTTTTTATTTGCGACGACCCAGTTACTTTAAATATTGATCTAAGAGTTACCCAATGTAACAATCTTAACGAGCTCCCCCAATAATAAAAGGGTTTTTATTGCAACATTCCTTCTGGCACGTTTAGTTCAGAAATAATTCAATATCTCTTTGTCGGAATAGTGTTTAAATTGTTCGTCCAAAAAAAGATGTGAGTTAAGGACGACAACTAATGAAAGTTTTTGTCCTGAAAGTTTATTGGAAATTCGGACACGTCATTCTTCTCTGCCGTTGCGAGTACATCCGGGAATTTATCGGTGCCACGTGGAGTAGACTGAGCGTCCAGTCGGGAAGCGGTGACAGCGTGTCTTCCGTCGACTGTTTGTGTTGTCTCGCGTTTCCACCTGCGCTGGCGATCGCCGACACCGCGCGCCGGAAGTACCGACCCCCTTTTCGACTCGCCTTGCTGACCTTCTTCGCCTCCAACTGGACGTCGCGGACGAACTCGAGGATGCACTCCTTGAGCTTGCCGGTGTCGGTGGCGGCGGAGATCTCGCGGAAGGTCCAGCCGGCGTCGCGCGCGAGCACGTAACCCTCCTTGAAGCTGACCTGGCGCCCGCGTTCCATCTCGCGTTTGTTCCCGAGAACCATGACGGGCAGGTGCGCCTTGCCGTGAACGAAGAGCTGGTCGGCGAGGCGCTTGGCCTTCTCGAAGCTCGTCCGGTCGGTGATCGAGTACACGTAGAGGACGGGCGTCTGCATCAGCCAAGTAGTCTTCAAGTGATCCCTGTAGAATAAGGAAGAAGTTGAATTACCAAATGATTAACATAATGGTTTATTGAATCGTTTCAATGTTATCTTCTTGCCAATTAACATGAATATGTTATTTCGATACATAAATGAGATACATAAACTACTTACTTAGTTTTATTGCAAAGTGTTCTGTCCGCTTAATGAAAATAAACTTAAACACGAAACGTACGGAACATTCAATATCTAAAATGCCTTTGTTTATTATGGTCACCTAATTGATCATGCCAAGGCAAATTAAAACATTCCATACAAAATGAACGTTACAATGTTTCGCTTTTAATCAGCGGTATAAACATTGCATCTCAATAATAATCAAAGAGTAAACGTCATTACGATGGTGTATTGATGTAGATTGTGATTCATCCATGAAAGAGTTCATAGAAACAAAACTAAAATACAGTACTATAAGTCCAGCTGAATAAATTTAGTTTTGTTTCTAAGTAGATGTCATTGTTTATAAAATTCAGATATTGACAGATTGATTTCGCGGGATAACAATTACTAATAACTCACCTGGTTTGCAGTATCGAAGAGCTCGAGTTTTGTGGATCTGCCATCTATCAGCTCTGTCTTTTCATAACGGCTCTCTGTTAAAAAGAAAATGACAAAATATAATTAATGACGGTTAAGCTAGAATTATAATGAGCACAATATAACTGTAATACGTTGAATAATAACCTTTGTTATATTTAAAATCTTTGTGAATACAAACATTAAACAGCAATGTGATACTCAAATATTGTTACATTCATAATGCACGTAAATGTTGTATACAATGTTGTATAATAGCAGATGTTACTTTTTTTTTTCAATTATTAATATTGAAAAATACATCTCGGCTATCTAATCTAGATGAAAAATAGTACACTTGTGGAATCTTAAATTATTATGTTTTTGCTGTTAAAATAACATTATTATCACATTCATAAATTATGAACACATTTTATTATAATTTATTTTAATTTTGTTTATTTATCATAATATAATGTATGTCTTATATACTGAGGGGTTACGTAATATTCTTGCCGAGGTCTTACTTACCTAAGGTTGGGTCGTACTCGTGAAGATACCTCCCACATAGGAACCTCACGGAGATGGCTGTTCAGAAAGAGACATTGGAAGAAAAAAAATGAGAGAAAAATAAGTTTATTTGCCACCTGACGGTATACATTCTTTCAAAAAACAAGACGAAGGAATTTGAAATGTGCAAACATAAAATGGCGGGTTTTGAAAGTGTGTGTTTGTGAAGGGTTGGGCTATTATGTCTGTAGAATGTCTCGCTTTTTCACAAAGTAATGAGGAATCCGTAAGGGACACTTTGACATGTTTGTGGCAGTCCTGTTTGGGTAGACTTGTACCTCAATAGCTAGACCAAGGAGGTTCTATTTGGCTAGACCATGGGACCAAGCCTAAGGGTACACATTCCTAGAGGTGCGGGTGAAAAGACAGCGGTATGCGGCCTTGAAAATGTGTACATTTTACTTCAATGTAAGATTCGAGGAATGTTAATGCATCTCATTTATTTGGAATTATCACCTCCGCATGGACTATGGTATAAACCTGGGAAAAACCAAGAGTTGAGCTTTGATAATAATTCATTGAGAGTACCCAGAGATTATAAAAGATGACCGCTCATTTTTCTTCTGGACATTTTTCTTTGGCACTTCTGAGTGACACGTGCTTTTAAAATTAAGTTTTCAAGTCGTTACATCGAAGTGGCGCTTTTTTAAATGGGCGCATTCCTTTCTTTGATAAACTGCGCTTATATACTAGATGGAATAATCCCCCTTCTCGTCCTCTTGCAAACCCATTGCCGGTTAACTCTTCAAACTAATAAAAGGAACCGCTCCAAGGACTAGGGGCCTAAGACGAAAACAAATATAGAATTTGCTACAGTCCACAGGTATCCTTTCATGCCCTTCTTTTCACAGCTAAGTCTTCGGCAGATTTTCGCAAACAATTCCTCTCATCAGATCCACGGATTAATTTGGCCTATTTTCAGAAGGGGCGGATTACATGGCCGCCCCCTTTTGTCGGCTGTTTGTACGCTCCCTAAAAGCCCACAAGTGTTCTTTAAAGGGGTTAAAGGCGATATGAAGAGGGTTTCATTATGGGTTTAAGTAGACTTCCTGGGAGCGGTTACTCATCTTATTTAGATGTAGAATTTATGAGGCGAAATTTGGTTCGTATCATAAAAGAGATTAGGATGTTTTAGACCTTAATTGAAAACGGGCTGATCCGCTCTCTTCTCACTATCCGTATAATCTGCATGTGAAATCGTGTCGATTCGTGTCTTAATAAGGTGTTTTGTAAAGACTCATTGTACACTACTAATCCCTTATATGTTGCATGATCCAACCCCTTTTGCGAAAATTCGATAAATTGTTGACTCACTTACATTAAATCTTCTTATATCCATGTTTTGTTGTATTTTGATAATCTACTATTAAAAGGCATGCTATCGAAATTGGCTATAATTTGGGTTGAAACCTATCTATATAATGATGCTTATATAGACAGATAGGTTTCAAAATATTGTTGATCCTTTATCATGTCTGCACCAAAAATATTAAGACAACATAATATCTCTCACTGAAAGATAATCTAAATTTCTTGTTAATCGTTGATTCCTAAAACAAGAAATGTGTTTAAAATTGAAGTCAAGAAGAACAAGACGAAGACAATGTGCGTTTTTAATTCAACGAAGAATGAAGAGCTAAAAGTTCTAACGAATAACGTTGTTTCGGAAATAATATCGCTAGTGATATTCGTTTGTCTCGCAATGTATGGTCAAAATGTTTATAACGTTGTTATTTGTATGCTCTTAAAACATATGTACATTATCTAGCGAGTTTGAGACAATATTTTCAATATCAACATTTTAACTTAACTTAGGTAACTAACATGTGATTAAATTTCTTAGCTGTGATATTTAAAGACAAATTCAACATAAATTTGAGCCGTCAATTGCCAAAAGATTCTGAAGCGACAAGGTCGTCACTGTGAAGTCCGTTGGAGGCGACATGAGGTAAGGGTAAATAGGGGGTAAATATTAACACGATGCGAGACAGAAACTTTCGGCAAACATTCTTACTCGCATACCGAAAATATAAGTAAGCCTGTGATTCATAGTTTCACCGATGATTAATCTTTCATTTTTGCCGATGAGCTGTATATAAGAAGAAAACAATCACCAAGCTGTTTACAAATCCTTATGATATTTGCGAATCTATTAATAGCGTCGGCAAACTTTCTGTCCCCAAATGACACAATAACCGGGTGGATTAAAAAGCCTTTCTTTTAACAAGTTTAAAATGTTTTAGCGAAATGTGTTAAGGAAAACATATTTGCCAAGCTTTTAATAGGCTCATCGTGGGATTGATTCATCTATTAAAAGTACCATAGTGCCATGCATTGCGTTGATGAGCTAGTTAAGTCTTTACATGTCTTTAGATGTACCAGCGGTATTAATTAATATGGCACGTGCATGCAAACATGTCTCATTGGCAGCGAAGGAGCTAATTAGTCAGCTCGTTAATGATTTGTATTTAGTCGCGGTGGGTAAACGTGGAGTTTGCGGGACGGATTAAGGGGGGGTTACTAGGTGAAGACTGCCGACTGAGGAGAGGAGGGAAGAGGATGCCCGCGGACATTGATGGAGGAACATCCTACAACTCCAGGGTAACGAAGATATGTTGCAAAAACTAACCTTGGAGCAGCAAACTAATTAGTTTTAGATAGACAATTAAGACGCAGGTGTGCTATTGCGCTACATCTTGGTTGTTTTGTTATTGATTACTTTTAGCCATCATCGCATAAACATGGATTTCTAGTCACCCAATGCCCAAAGAAGACAAATGTGTGCCCTTTAGACAGCTGATATTTACTAAGACAATAGATTCCTAAAATGATTAATTTTCATCTAAAATACCATATATTGATGAGGATAATCCCCTGTTAACCATGTTAACGGACATTGTTTGTGTCCCTTTTTTTTCAAAACTACGCTACGTATTATGGGTAGTTCATTCATTTATTTATCGTTAATTTATAATATAAAAAATATCAATATCATAATACATGATTTCGTGTTTCGTTTGTTTTTAAGGTGCATGCCTCTGCAAACCCAAATAATGTTCATGAGTACAATGTGCGAAACCTTTCTGGAGATGATAAACACATTGTTAATTTACAGATTTGTATCATCGTACATTAAACAAAATTATCCAGGGACGCAGAATCGCGGTGGTTGAAGTGCCGACAGAATATTTGCTAAACACATTTTTTTTTAAATTCTGAAGACACCGCCATGAGATCTATAGGCATACCGACATACACACGTGTGGTTTGTTTGAGATGCGCTTAGGCAGTTAGGAGGATGCTCCGAGTGAGTCATCCCTCTTAATGAGTGTGTACAGTATTAGTGAGACAAGATGGTGAAACAAAGTGATTAACATTGATTGACTTAACACCGACACCTGTTCACAGGGATGCCAACACAGGTGAAGGAAGATCTATATAGGGTAAAGGTCGTGCCCAGGAATTGTTTGTGGAAAATTTCTGCCCTAAACAAAAAATATATTGAGGAGTAATAATTATATAACATCAATCTAGGGACCGTATAAGGGTGGGTCATATGCCCTCCTTTGTAAGGCTTTGCTTTTGTTTTGCTTATCTTTTGCAATCTATTACATCTATATGTATTATGTGGGCGCCAAATGATATAATGTTTGATATTAGATGATAAGCAGCGAGTGTTTTTGATGTGTATACTACAAACTCGGGCTGTGTGTGAGCGTTGTATGTTTAAATCGGTCCAGTGATTCTTTTTATCTGGTTATGGTTGTTTTTATTTTGTTTCTTATACCAGTTATAGGATACATTATTTTTTCGAATACTCGCCAATAATTCCGATATAAATGAAATATATTTATATGAAACACGAAGTACTCAATGAAATAGGACTACATGTATAATGATACAATAGCTTAAAATATCAATTCATTCTACGTTAACACACCAGAGTAAATTGAAATTTCCAACATCATCCTCGTCCTTAAAACATTCTAAAACACATCGTGTGATCTCTGCAAGTCGGAATTTACCCAAATTTGCTTGACCCTATCGCTTTTCACGGTCCTCACATAGATAAGCAACACTCAGATGAACATTGGGCAGCCATGAACAGAACATGGGAAATGTATGTCTGTAAAGCCTCGTACTCACCAGATTTGCCAACACCGTCCTCTCCGAGCAGGACTATCCTGAAGCAGTTAGAACTCTTGTCGTTCCGCATCGGCTGGACCTGGTCCTGGACCTTGATGGTAGGACTGAACGTCACGCGGGCCTTCTGAGCCGATCGCAGCGGGCTAAGAAGAAGGGGGAGAACAAAAGTTATATAAAGTAAAGTAAAGTGAAGTGAAGTAAAATGCATGGATCCGTGATCATCCATCATTGCAAAAAATAGACACAAAACGTTTTTAAAAATGTGTAAATTTGTAACTAAGTAAAATTGTAGTATATACATAATTGTTTTAAAGTAAAATAATTTAATAATAAATGATATGCGAAGTTGTTGGTTAGTGCAAACAGTCAATTCAGGTGTAAGATTTAATTTCCCTCTAACATCATTCTGAATAATTACATGAGCTAACATTCTGAGTAAGATGAACATGACAATAATGTACTTTATAAATAGAGTGCACTTCCAACAACTTTGTTTTAATAATTCATCATATTTCAAAACATATTATTTTTGTTGTATACAACATGTTCAATGTAATAAATATCAGGTGAATTCAAAGTTTATAATTTGTATAAAGAAACGAAATAATGTTTCAGAAATACGTAATTAGATTACCCAACAGAATCAATGATATGTTCAGTAATTGAATCATAAGTACGAGTTGATTCGTAATAAAATATTTTGAAGAAGATAAAAATTAAGTAAATTACACTTACCTTTTGATGTACGGTGATATCGTCATTTTGGCATATGAAGTTAAATCTTTATCTCGGATGAGAAATTGTCAGAAAATAAACAACACAAGACGTGAAGAAAGTATTATACATACAAGGTGTTAAGAACAGCAATATGAATTGTGTTCTCTCGTCAATATTAAATCACAAATTAAATTCACTTTTTACTAAGTAATAATCGGAGCGTAGGGTTTCGTGTAGATGATGAGTGGCGCTTATAAATCACAGCACGGTTTGTAGGAATCTTATAACTTGAGCGGTATATGAGTTTCTTCTAAAGTGGCGCCGCTGACTCGGTCGTGTTCGTTACTGAGACTTGTTGACAAGACAAGCTGGTATTTATACGGTCCGGATTGGTGAAGCTTGATGGTGGCCACAAAGGGAGTCGGGAAAGGCTAGCTGCGGGGGCACGGACCCTGCTTGCATGGATGAGTAGTTGTTTGGACAGAGACCTCTGATCTGGACGGTGAATGCCTTCTTGGTTACTGAATCAAGACGAGGGAAGGAGGAAAGAGGGAGAGGAAGAAAGAGAACGTTAGAGAGAGAGAGAAATGACCTTGCGTTCCTTCTATACAGACAACATACCTAACTGTTTTCCAACTCGATCTTTCCCTCTGCGTCTCTCCCTTTCTGTCTATTCGATTATATTTCCATACTCATCTTATTCTCCATTTCTCTTTCACTTACCCTATATCTAACCCTCATTCTCTCTTTTCTCTATCTCTCTTGTTTGAACTATTCATGTATCTTTATTGATGTCTTTCTTTATATCTATATATATATCTATCTATCTATCTATCTATCTATCTATCTATCTATCTATCTATCTATCTATCTATCTATCTATATATCTATCTATATATCTATCAAACTGTCTGTATATCTATATCTCTTTTCTCCTATCTATCGTACTATGAGAAATCACATAGACCCATTCTTAGTGTAATTAGTTTAAGTTTACTGCAGGGTAAGCTGAGAAAATTTGTTTCTCTCAATCTCTCACCATTTTATCTCTTTAGATCGTTAAAAGGGCGAAAACGTGTATAAACAATTTTGTTCTTCTTCAAAGATCGTTTCTTACGTAAGTCCACTGGGCCTTGGTGGACTGCGCTGACTTGTGGCTTTGAGGGACATCTATTGGGTAGTACAGGGACGAAAGTGGGGATCTACATGTAGTAACATTGTCCAAATCCACAAAACTTACTGAAAACTCTAGTCGTTCTCTCATACCTTGTTGCATTCATATTACCAATAGAAGCACGGAGCAGGTTTTGTTTTTTCCCGAATTTCCCTTTCGTTAAAAAGATACTCACGATTGAAATGTTCGGATTTTTAATTTAACCTAACATTTTCACACATATCTTAGTGGACATATCAGATCACAAAATACAAATGTTATTAAGTAACAATTTATAACTTTTTGCACATATCGACAAAGTTACTAGATCCTTTTAAGGTCAAAGTCATTCGTTCCTATCTCACCTGTATGGACAGAATACAAAATTAGGGACCGTCTCTAGCTTCCACTCCCCTTACACCCTCTGTATCGTCATTTACACTTTTATATCTTTCTGTGTGTTTATTAAATTTGTTATCGTTCTCTCGATTATTTTCAATGCACATTAACATGAATATCAAAACATGAAAACATTTAAAAGGAATATATCATTCTAACTATCTGTTTAAATATTCAAAAGTTATTTTTCGTATTCGTCAACAAAATTGCAATATTCTTCGTGTTCTTTTAAACATGTTTATACTTGTACGAGGTCGTTTTTCTTTCAAGGTAAAGGACCGTCACTGAGATAAGTGACTCAATTATGAGATCAGGGATGAACCGGATAAATCAAGGTTTTTAAACACCTTCACGTCCTCTATACTCACTGAAATCACCTATTATTCTTTTTTCTTCATGTTTTGCATAATTGAAGGATTCAGTAACGAAACGCCGGAACAACGATGACCGCTGGTTTATTGGCCACAAAATGCATAACAACACTGATTTCGTAAAATGAATGGTCTCTCGTCTCTCCCCTTCTCCCACTATCTCTTTCGATCATTTGGTGGCATTATAGGGACATTTTGGAAAAAATTTGGCCAAATTTTGGCCAAAATGTCCCTATAATGCCACCATACAATCATCTATTTCTCATCTGTCTCTAAGATTACTTCATAATAATATTTTCCCCTTCTCTTATTCAAACTGGCTCGTCACGTTTCCACAACCACTTTTTTTCCAGTTTCCTGGACTACCGTATAGTTGACGTTCTTGATTCTTCAATAAAATAGAGGCCGGGGCAAATAATATCGCTTGTGGCGCTTCTATATATTCCATGTTGTTTGTGCCTTTGCGAGATTTCACAGTAGTCAGTAATTTGTCAATTATGTACAGCTGCTTCAACCTGGGGAACAAAATACTTCCAAGAAACGTCAAAATAAATGCTCGATGTTTTTGATTTTCTAATCAACATCGCTCTCTCTCTCCCTCTCTCTTTAAATATATCTCTCTATGCAAACTTTCTCCCCTCAATTTTCCCTTACTTTCCCCTACTTCTTCATTATTTGACTATTTGACTCCTGTCTACGTCAGCTATCTTGACTTGGAAACTGTGCAAACTGTGGCTGGTGGCGCTTCTTTTGTCCCGTGTTGTTTGTCCGTCTTTACGTGCTTACATCGAATCTAGTAGTTATTTGTCACTTCCCTGCTACTCAATCCTGCATCTGCGATGATCAAGGGGGCAATTTCACCCCTAATTCGCCCCCTCGTTGCGAGATTTTGCCCTCGTTTTACCAGTTATACAGCCCCTTCGCAGGGAAAACAATCAATACATTTATATACATAATGTCATTTGTAATATTGTTGTCATAAACTTTTATTATTTGCCCGACTCGTTACCCTGATATGACCCCCCCCCCCCCCCCCCCCACCCCGCGGATGGGGTGACTGCTAATGCTGCTGCTGCTACTCTACCCCAGGGGACAAATACTTTCGAAGAATATCGTCACAATTTATCTTGATTGACTTTTTTTTCTTTCTTCACTTGTCATAATTACAGTTGCGCAATCGTGCGACGTGAGGAGTGTGTTATAAGGCTGATTGGCGATGCCTAGTCACGAAAACAAGCCCGGTGACAAACAAATTACCGATTTTTTTTTTTTTACATAAAAAAAAAAAAAAAATGTCAGTGGTCATAATGGTAGGCTTAGAAACACATACTTACTAACAAACATTGCACTTAACTACGTATGTCAGATGTGTGCAGGTGGCAATGATAAACCAGAAAAAAACTCACATTGTAATATTTAACACAATTTATGCTTAAAAAAGGGCAAAAAGTGACAATTCCCTATAATAAAATAAGTTGACCGTCCGTTCAAACATTGAATTGCCAAAACAAAGAAACTTACAAAATGGTATAAGAAAACAAACACACTTTCTGCTTAAATTCTTGTTACTGAGAATCGCTATAATCATGTATGGTGATTTGCAAGGCTGTTTCGTGATGACTCCTTTTAATTTTTAGTAAGAAATTGCACCCTTTTTCAGCGAGCCTCAACAAAAGACATAATGCAATGTTGAAACACAATGAAGATAATAATATGTGATAAAACATTCGTGACAAATCCGTGAAATGAATCCTTCAAATGTAGGAGTTAATCGGATTGATGTCAGATTATGCGATTCTTGCAATTATACTGTGTATTGTATACATAACAATGGACATTCTTCTCGCAGACATTGATTTCGGTGAATTGCCGTGTGTTCTGTAACATATATCTTTTTCTGATAATATAATGTCAACGAATGCTTTATTCGTGTTTATAATTTTGTTTTTACCTTTCTACCAATGATTACTATTGTCATGTTTTCGTTGTCTCAAACATTCACATTATTATGATTGTGGAAACAGTTTCAATACGCATCATCAAGATAATTATGTTTATAATCTAGCCGCATGATTGTGATTCTGTATACGATTTACAACTTATTATGGAAATTAAAGCTGTATGAAGCATCATTGTGTTATGATCAATATTATATTTTGTCACAAATGTCAAAGATGATTGGAAGGGTCAACGCATGATCATGACGATAATATAGTCATGTTTTTGTTTCGCCCACAAGTTCTCTGAAACAAACACTCCTCCCTAAAGCATCGCGCGGTCTACCAATTATTACTAATCGATGTTTTTTTCTTTCTTCTTTTAAATGCACCTGAGACTCTTTCTGGCTAGTCTTCATGTTTATGAAATAAATATTCATAACAAGTTATTAGGTTATACATATACATATGTATAACCTATTGATTTTGTTCGAATTTTTATTATTATTATTATTATTATTATTATTTATTTATTCTTCCCATCAATTTTGTTCGTCGCATATCTCAAGATCACATGAATCAATTGTCATGAATCTTCACATGATGATAGATCATGATCTAACTTAGATCTGCAAACTTTTTCAGTGACGTCACATTACTATGACGTCATCAGGACGCCATTTTGTAAAATGTTAATAATCATCATATCTCAGTCATGATTTATCAATTTCAATTCAAATTTCGCATCAATATTAATCGGGTCAATGGTCATCTTTTAAGCTCATGCGCGTACAATTAGACTCGAAAACGCGCGCGTACGCGTCCGTCAAATGAAAAAAAATGTCAAAAAATGCTCAAAACCTCAACCCGAGTAATTTACTATATGTTTTAGACGATTTTAAGCGTTTCAAAAAATTCCGCGCGTGCGCGTCGGCGCGCGCGTATTTGCGCGCGTAACGCGAATGAATAGTAAAATTGTCGTTTTTTCACATGTTTTGCATTCCTTATAGATCCCTCAACACACCCTATCAATTTGAGTCATTGTTGACTCATAATAACGGAGTACGCGCGCGTCAAAGTCAAAATTACGCGCGCTTGCAATTTGGCAAAATATGGTAAAAACATACTTTTTTTATTTGGCCATAACTTTTTAAAAAGTGCATAAACACACAATTTTCTTTTAATATTCGGATAGAGTATGAGTTGTAAATGCGAATTCATACCTCATTTATGCCGAGTAAATGTTATAAAGTCATCGAATTGACGGTTAAAGTTGAAATCGCGCACGAGTGTGAGAATTGGCTAAATCTGGTCAAACATGCCCTTCTCTTAACGGTCACAACTTGTTTGATGTATCCAAATATTTTTACATATTCTGAAAGAGTATGAGTTGCACATATTTTTACATATCTAACAATGGCCAATCCGATTTCGTAAAGTCTCCATAGTGCACGATAAAGTAAAAGAAAAGTTCAACCTTCAATTACGACCATGATTTGGAGTGGAGAATAGCGCCATCTATCGGCGGATAATTCAAAAATATGTCCGCGCGCACGCAAATTGGCAAAATATGGTAAAAACATCCTTTTTGTATTCGGCCATAACTTTTTGAAAAGTGCACAAACACCCAATTTTATTTAATATTCGGATAGATTATGAGTTGTAGATACGAATTCATACCTCATTTATGCCGAGTAAATGTTATAAAGTCATCGAATTGACGGTTAAAGTTGAAATCGCGCACGAGTTTGAAAATTGGCTACATCTGGTCAAACATGCCCTTCTCTTATCGGTCATAACTTCTTTGATACATGGATATATCCAAATATTTTTTCATATTCTGAAAGAGTATGAGTTGCACATATTTATACATACCTAACAATGGACAATAAGATTTTGTAAAGTCTCCATAGTGCACGATAAAGTAAAACAAAAGTTCAACCTTCAATTACGACCTGTTCCCGTGCTCTAATCGTGAAATAAACTCGAAAATCGCGAGAGTGTAGCGGAAACTCAGCTTTAACATACTGAAAACCGGGTACAAATCGGCCAAAGGAAAGGTGTGATATGGTTGAAATAAGACGTCAGGTACAGAGCCATTTTACAGTCATTTTGGTCAATTTAAGAGCTTCCCACTCCCCTTTGGTTATGAATTGAATGTAATGAATGAATATTGTTACCCCATTTTGTGTCATTCATTTATGCCAAGTCAATGTTATGACATCATCATAATTACGCGTTGAAAAGTCAATATCATCATATCGAAATTTCAATATGTATAACCTTTAATTCGTCAAATGTGACGAATTCAACATCTAGTTGTTATTAAAATTAATTGAAAATATAGCAGACACCCATTTGCGCTCTCCCAGTTATTCATATAATGATCTAATAAGTATGTGCATCTCTATTATCCTCTCCCCCTCTCTCTCCCTTTCTCTCTTCCACTCCCCTCCTCTCCCTCCCTCTCCCCTCTCTATCTCATTATTTTAGAGCTTTCACTCTGGTATCATACACAAGTTGACACATCCAGGGTTTGAATTGTATGTAGGCTCTTGCAAAATAATACTCAGAAACAACCTCGACACCTGCAGTGTGTTTTGCAAATCTAGATTCTGATAATATAGATTATCCTCAAATCTCAGCTATTGTCATAACTTTCAGAGAAGCCATGTGAAAGTGTTGATAATACTTCTTGAACATATTAAGTGACAGTTTAATGTGTTTGAAGTTTTGAGATAAGATGGATCTTCTATCTATCACTAGAATCAGTTCTGTTCTTTGAAAAGGAAAACAACATAATCGCTTTAGAATCGAGTAAGAAATCTTGAGTATAATGTCAAGCCGCTTTGTTACACGAAAGGCAGATAATCTCTTTTGAGTGTCCAAGTGACAGTTTAAAAAATCGTTATATTTTCTCAAAAACACAGAATGCATTTTTTAGTCAAAATGCATGTATCCAATAAAGGTGGCATCGCCATGCTCGAGTCATAGTCGAAGACTACCATGACTACAGAGAGGTATAGTCATGCCCTCCAATATGGAAGGCGATGATTCGATGCCCAAACAAGGGTTTACTTTTAGTATGTCTATATTACTGTATTTAAGATTGAAAAATAATAATGTAGTATAAACCAAATGTGTGTTTTTTTAATACAAAAACCTTTAAAAATAGACATCGGGATCTGCAATCTAAAAACGGTACGTTCGTTCAGGAAAGGGAAAGAGTCCCGTATTAATTATTTAATTTGTTTGTAGAGTAGAATATTGCACTCTTCGATGAGACCTGGAATAACCTCTACTCTAGAATTATATGTCAAAAAGTCGTTGACATCGACCCTAATTACTTCGCCCATCTGCTATTCCGACTGTCAAAATAGTAGAAAAGGTCTTTATATTCCTTTCCAATGAAATAAGAATTACACTTCACTAATCCATCGTTTCATATGTAGGTTTAAATCCCCCTTGTTTGTTACATCTTTAATACCCCTTGTAGAGCCTTTGTTCACCTGTAAACAAGTTAGGGATAATCCGAGAGCTATGAAAAGTCCGATACGGGCATGCAGGCTGTGAAAAGTCACTAAACTCCGAGTCAAGCGGAAGATTTGTATGACTAACCAGACACAAATACAAATACAAATACCATTTCGGGGACACTAACTTCAAACGAGTCATAGGATCGAGAGGGATGACAAGACACTAAACTATACGGGTATGGCAAACGATGTAAAGTCACTAAACTTCGGGTCAAGCGGACGATTTGTATGACTAACCAGACACACTCATGACGATGCAAATACCAGCATTTCGGGGACACTAACTTCAACTTTCAAAAGTGTAATATGATTTGGTTGAAGTACGCGTAGGTGAGATGAGAGGAGACAGAACGAACAGTATCATTTATCCGGTGTTCACATATACATTGAAATGTAACTCGATAATCCGGAGCAAGTCTATTTATTATGCTAAAGCGTCAACACGCATGGCCGACATCCAGTCTCAATGGCACAACCATGGTCGATACTTGACTTGGTACTCGACGTAAATAACACGACAACTGTGGGATGAAGCTGTGATCGAGTCTCAGTTTCAACTTGAGCGTTCAACTCGAGCGTTCAATCATGAATTAGCTACGAACCCCACCTCCTCCTCCCCCTCAAAGATAGTTGAATAATTGGAACCCGAGTTCGCTAAATACCCCCAACTTATAATGTTGATGTCGACTTGGTATCATCCTTTGGGCGTTGAGTGTGCACACGAGAGATAGATAATGGAGCTCGGGGAGATTCACGTACGAGTCGTGTTTGGGCTTGGGAGAAGCATGGCCGCATGACCCTTAGTAAACCCAGTAATATACCTCAGTCTAATGTAATAGCTCTGCGAAACATATTGTTTTCATTCGATCTACATAAATATAATACGCATGAATAAAACACGATTACACACTTAGCGATCCACCTTATTTTCTAGAGAATCAACCTGAAAAGTTTAAACAGATTAATTATATGAAACACTTATTATACTGAATTCGGGTTACTTCTCAAATACGATTTATTGATATCATTGTGGCATCCCCCCCCCTTCTAGCTACCCCCACCCCTGCCACACTCACACCAGTATTTTAGTCGAGAAATCATTTTTCGAGACCATACAGGGTCGCCATAAAATATCACCGTTTTATTTTGTTTACATTCGGCCTCTGGCCCAAGGCAGGACTTTCCTACAATCATGACAATCGGATCTAGTAACTTCGTTGACAAGTGAAGAAACTGCCATAATAATGTTGATAAAATGTGTATTGTTTTCTGTGATCTGAAAATTCGTCCACTAAAGTGATGTGTGAACATTCCACGGTAAGTGAACGTAATATGTCTGAGTAATGAGCGAAAATGCCGTGTGATATCCGCTAACTCATTGCACTGACTTTGAAAACAGCTATAATTATCCACTAGATAATTATAAATCTGAACAATTCAATCATACATTATTTGTTTATAACGGAAGAGAAATGTGGAAAGCCGAAAGTTGTTCCAGCATGCTTCTATTGGTAGTACGAATGCATTAAGGTATGTGAGAACTGCTAGTACTCCAAGTAAGTTTTGAGGATGCTGACAATGTTATAGATTTGCTGACAAGTGCAAAAAGTGATGAGTGATTAATCAAATGTGTATTGGTGTGATCTGATATGTCCACAAAGCAATGTGTGAAAATTTCGTGAAAATTTCATGTTAATTTGAATGTTTTGTTGGCCGAGAAATGATAAAAAATTCAAAGTGATATTCACTCACTCATTGCACTTACTTTGTACATGGCTTAAATTATCCCGTATTTATAGACAGTTTAACATCTGAAAACTTCAATTGTTAAATATTTTTAACGAAATGGAAATTTGAAAAGGCGAAACCTGTCCCGTGCTTTTATTGTTAATATCAATATATGACAAGGTATGAGAGAACCACCAGAGTTCCAAGTAAGTTTTGAGGATTTGGACAATATTGCTAAATCCCTTTAATCCCTTTAATTTAACTCCGGGTCTCTTCTCGTTTGTTTAATTGTAACACCCCCTCCTAAGCACCCCTCCCCCTAGTTTCCTTTACAATCAAACTCACAAACTTACACGCGTGGATAAACACCAACTCATACACTTTGTGATCCATCCTTATAACGTAATACAGAGCTTATCATGATCCGTATTGAATATGGTTCTCTTCCATGGAACTGTAATGCTACTTGAGGGTAAATACACCAACGCTTTTTAATTTTAATCATAATCCAGACATCTAAATTAACATTATTAACTCTTGTAATGATAAAGAAACACCATGAGTGAAAATAGCTTGATGGGCCTACACATTGAGTACTAATCAATGCACTTACCCAATGTACCAGCTACTAGATAAATTATGAGCAAAGAAAGTATTTTGATTAAGCGGGATTTAGTTGATAAACTCTTAACTATGTAACTGTAAGCATCGTTGATGCTAAGTCAAAGGGGTAGTACAGTTTTGGCCGAACTTTAGTAACCAAAACATGCACAATAACATTACAAACTAATAGTTATAACTGCACCATGCTCGAAATGTAAAGAAAAAAATCAAACGACTATAAAGTAAAGAGCCTGTTATCATTTTTATTTAAAGGAGCCATTATAACGCAAGAGGGCGCTCTCTAAAAAAGCATTGGTTTCAGTCATTTTTCATACAAAAGTATGCATGTGATGTTTTGTTGAAATAATGGTTGAATAGAGAGATCATCAACAAATATCAACAAATAAGCTATTCTTAATAAGAGGTTTATTTATGTTTGGTTATAGATGCCCGGACCCTCTCCCATATACCTTCATAAAATACACACACTTATGTCCCTTGCAATGCATTCTATTTTATCCATGCTAATCAGGCTCCATATTAATATCATAAAAAACTATTAAAAACCACCTTTAGGAAAAAATACAATAATGACAATGGTCCCTTTAAAACCCAGACTTCTAAATTAAGGTGATTAACCCACCACGGTAGCTCGTTAACAACACCTATTGTTAGTGCTTAGATTAGGACAACACTTTTTGTCCCAAATCTTTTCATGTCGTACTCCTGTCCGTTCATGCCTGGTCCTGGAACATAATATGGACCAGTTCCTCTTTCATGTCTTTTCACTCGAGATTTAAACCCGAGAAGAAGGTTCGCGATTGAAGTGAAGTACCGACCCGCCATTTTCGAAGAACCAATCCTTAGCAGGGGAATTACGCAACAAAAGCACGAAAAGCGGGCTCTTATACGAGCGGCTTAATCAGGGTTCAATTAAGTCCAGTATGAAAGGGTTTAATCCAAAGATACAATGGATGCCTTCTTAATTCCTGGTCAGTTAACTATCCTTTCGATTAATTGGTCACTTGAGTCTTGGAGAGGGTAGCTCTACGGAATAGAAAGAACAATATTATTCTGAGAGTTTGCAAGGTATATGACCGATCGAACGTTTATATCGGGCATTGCATTATATAACCTCTTTTTCGCATAGTATAACCAAGAATCATTAATATGAAGAAAATGTTTACAATTACATAGTTCCAAGAAGGCTTCTTGCTCTGATTTTGATTTCCATTTTCTCCTAAAATGTGTTTAAATCTTTCTTTCGTATAACCTTCTCTGTTTGTTTATTGGTCCCCTGAGCTCTTAAAAGAATGAATTCATCGAAATAGAAAACAATATCAGTACAGTGTTTGCAGGACGGTGCACGACCGAAAGGACATTCTCACTCGAAATTAAGATAATCTTGGAACACAATTTGTATGCGCATTTAGGAATTCATTGACTTCTCTCGAATTATTTGTCATTTGAATTCTTTGAAAGGGAGCTTCAAGTTTAACAAGATTTTGAAGGTGTATGACCGAAAAGTAATTCCTAGTTCCAAGGCACGTTCCCCATTTGTTTAAACTATTATGTAGGTGCGCAACTTTAAAAAGACTTCTACAATCTAACTGACTCTAATATTTGAAATTTGAATAATATTTCGTTTCTACAAAATGTTCATTTATGTATTCTCAAGAATTACCACTTTGATTGAATCTGGTAAGTAATCTTTAGAGTTATATAATTAGGACGAATGTGTCAAGGCATGATACACCACAATGAATAAGCCGATGTTATGACAACAAAATAATACTTTCCCAAGCATCAATATTGTTTGAGAACAAATTAAGAGAGAATCATTATGCTATAAGATTTTGTTTAAAGGGATAGTTGAGTTTTGGTAGAGAGGGCGCTACATGAAATTATTGTTTGTGAGATAATGAAAAACTGAGTGTAAAATTTGTAAGAGCATAATATTTTAATGACAGAAAAAACTTTATTTGATCAAAATCGGTTCAGAAACGGCTGAAATATCCATAAACATAGCCATTTGTAATAAATGTGGGGCCCCACACTTATTCGATAATTTTGAACCAGCCGTTAAAAATTCAAAAAAATGCTTCCTCTTTTCAAAAAATTACAACATTGGTATTTAAAGAGTTGTTGATTATCTCTCTATCTAATCACTATTCCAACAAAACATCACTTGCACAATATTTTATTCAAAATGGTTGAAACCGATGAGTGTTAAGAGAGCGTCCTCTTGAGTTTTAACGGCTCTTTTTTTAATGATAACAGGATCTTTACTAAGTCATTTGTAATTTTGAATTCCTTTCGAGTTATAACTATTAGTTTGTAATGTAATGATGCAGGTTTTGGTTACTAAAATTCCGTTTGACCAAAACTGTACTCTCCTTACCAGAACTCAACTATCCCTTTAAATCCAAGTAGGTAGACCTATTTACCAACCTCAGTAGACCTATTTACCAAGGACTCAGTACATTAACATGTAGTGGTTACTCATGTTATTCATTCTAGACAGATTTTCTGTGAATCCACAAAGCTCAATAAAATACAGTTGACAAAATCTGTTATATCGACAACTATGCACTTGTTTAGTAATATTACAATAACAATGCTATGTCTTAATGTTTATATTTTTTGTTATAAAATTAATTATAACTAAAGTAAAATTCGATGTTAAATCAATTAAAGGACTCTTGAAGCCCCAATGATAGTATCTCACCTGCGGGAGAGTTTTGCAAAGTTGTGGTCACGTTTTGGTCTACAAACGATTGCTTTCAAGATCCGTTGTGTCACTGCACAGTGATCCATAATCTGTGGATTTATCTTTAAATTTACCCAAAACATCCGGTCCTGACTTCTCCTACCTTCATATATGTGTTATTTACCCACGAGTTGATCTGATTCTATGCGCAATACTTTTTGTTTTGTGGAAATAGGTTTGGTGGTAAATCGGGAATTCTTCGAGAGATCATCACACCCGCAAGAGAGTATATATGGAAAGCCTGGGGTTAGTTCATCGTTTCAATATACACAGTGGACCATGATACAAGAATATCTCCAAACATCCGTCCCCTCTTTCTTAACAGATCAGTGACACTGCCATAGAATATATAAATTAACGTATTTCAGATACTTATTTTTCTGTACATATTTTGACTGATGTTGGGCTTGATTATACATTCTTGTAGCGAGTATCGCATGCACCTGTATGTAGGTTTTTGCCTGATTACGGCCACTTCCAGATCTTCAGAAGATTACCTTTTAAAAACAATTGATACAGGAAACATCGGTCCACAATTCGGGGATTATTTATACAATAAATTAACCAAAAGATCGCCTCCTGTTTTTTCATAGACAATGTTATTTACCCATGTCAAGAGTTGATATGATTCTATTAGCAATTATCGTGTTTTTTTTGGTGGAAGTTGGTTCGGTGGTAAATCGGGAATTCTTTGGGAGATCATCGCACCCGCACGAATGTATGGGAAGCTTGTGGTTATATAAGATCTTTAGAAGGTTACTTTCTTTATTAAAATTATCAGATTATTGTTTAACTAAACAGCGGATCATTAAACAGAAATAATGCAGTCAATGTATCCAAACATCCGTTCCTCCTTTTTTTTTTTTTTTTTTACAAATCAGTTACATTCACATAATTATGTTGGTATATACAATTTCAGTTCTTTATTCATCAGGTTTTACTGTCTTTATGTTGGGCTTAATCAGACATTATTGTGTAGCGATTATCGCATGCACCTGTGTGCAGTCGATTGCATGATTGTGGCTACTTTCTAATCTTTAGAAGATTAACTTTTAAAAAACAATTGTTACAATAAACAGTGACCATAATTCGGGGATTATTTACACTAAAAGTAAATTCACCAAAACATCCGCTCCTATTCCACAGATCAGCACGATAAGTACGCTATATAGCTTGCGGTAATGTTCATTTCATTTATTTATTTATTTATTTATATTTATTTATTCAGTCTTCTTTAATAACACAGGGTAGCCGCATTCAGTGCCATAAAGGCCTGCTTTATGATTTATGATATATGATTTCTTGAAGAGTATTTATATATATATATATAACGAACCATGGTTGTTCACTGTACAGTGGTTCACAGTACAGGTCTTAATTAGTGAGGTTAAAGGGGTAGTTTAGTTTTGGTAGAGAGGGCGCTACACATCACAATTTTGTTGTGAGGTAATGAAAAACTGAGTGTCGAATTTGAGAGAATATGCAATTTTAATGGCAGAATAAACTTTATTTGGTCAAAATCGACCCAGCAATGGCTGAAATATCAATAAATATATCTGATCTTATAATTATTTGGGGCCCAAATAAATAATTGATTTTTTCAAAAAATTGAAAAAATGCTTGCACTTACCAAAACTGTACTACCCGTTTAACAAAAACATCCGCTGCTGTTTTGTTTTCTTCAGAGATATGTTATTTTCCCTTGAGTTTGTCCATTTCTTTTTTCAAAGATTTATTTGCTTATTTGTTGTTTGACTGTTTGTAATAAGTCTGATTGATGGTGTATATAGGCATATACCTAGTATATTAAACAAGTTCAATCATATAACTTATAGCGATCATCACACCTGCGCGAATTTTGTTTGTACGATTGTGATAATGTTAAGATCTAAAGTAGAGTACTTGCTATACAGGGTGGCCCAGAAAGGATGCAACACCTACGATCGTCAATTTCATCAACACCATTGACCAAATGTCATTGTTTTTTGTTTGATGGGTAGAACATTCTTTTTCCAACAAAATGATACCATGAGCATTGATTTTGGGTAAGGCGTTTGGATCCTAGGGCCATTTTTCTGAGGCAATGTCGTTTCCTAAATTTGCTACTTTTTCGTCTCCAGCGATCCTCGGAACACTGAGACATTCTCGCCCCACGGCCTGCCGTAGGTTCTTCTGTACAGCTAATTCTATGGCAGGCCGTGGGGCGAGAATGTCCCAGTGTTCCGAGGATCGCTGGAGACGAAAAAGTAGCAAATTTAGAAAACGACATTGCCTCAGAAATATGGCCCTAGGATCCAAACGCCTTACCCAAAACCAATGCTCATAATATAATTTTGTTCGAAAAAGAATGTTCTACCCAATCAAACAAAAAACAATGACATTTGGTCGATGGTGTTGATGAAATTAATGATCGTAGGTGTTGCATCCTTTCTGGGCCACCCTGTATAGAACCGTTGTTTTACCTCACAGTGATCCACATTACGGGTATTATTCAGTACTCAAATCTGACAAATTAACTTCCGCTCCCTTCTGTCAAAGATCTGTTGCATATCCAAATAAGTTACGATTGACATACTAATGTTATAATAATTTCTGCATGTCCCTTATAAATCAATTGGTGAGTCATTATTTCTTGAAAAATTAATGATGCAGCTTTTGCAAGATTGTGAAAATGTTTATGAAATTGTATGAATGGCGCAATAAGTGACCCCCTCCACGATGTAGGTACGCCACCCCAATCAGTTTTAGATGTATAGACGATTACTTTTAAGACCCATACCGTAGTTTATCAACACAGGAAATTGTATTTTCCGCCATATTGCATCATTATTGTAATCAAAGAAATCAGTTAACCGAACGTTGCAAGTGTTTGTGTAACTTCAATGATACATGCAATAAGGTTTCTAAAAAGCACTTCTAGTAAAAATACAATCAAATCAAATAAGTCAATCAAGTTTCCCAATCCCTGGTAAGAATTTGACAAATGAACAAATCTGCAGCGGAATTGTCAGCAGTTTCCGCTAGGCTAATGATTATTGTTAGTTAGAGATACAGGAAAGGCTTAGCCTTCGCTCCAATGCCTGCTGCTCCCGTGTTAAGAAGGAAATAACAAGGTAAACCGGTGGTTTGGAGGGAAATCCAACAAAACAAAAATCACTCGGCGGAGTACCATCATGAACCATCGCATTGTTTGAGAATATTGGTGAACAGCTGATGCCCATCACTGTTATTAAGGATAAGAAAAGAATTGTCTTGTAAACATGGTAAACAAACGAAGTATTTCGGAAGTCATTTCTTAAGTTGTAATCCCCCCAAGACAAATAAAAGAAAATTTAGAAAACGGACGAAAATTTCGATGTTGCGTATTTGATTTGCATTATTTCAATAGGGCAAAACCGTCAGTTAAAATAAAACTTTTATTGGATTATTTCAGGGAAAATGTGCTGGTATAACCTTTTCCGTTGAAGTTAACCATGGTTACTTCTTTCTCTTTCTTCATCATTATCTTCTTTCTGAATTTGACTGTTCCCCTCTATTCTTGACTTTCTTGCATGAGTTCCCTCCCTCTTAATATTCTTCTTCGATTTCTGTTTCTTTGTCTTGATCTGTTTCCCTATTGATATTTTTGCTTATGAATTTCATTATTTTTAAAAACTAATTCACATGCTGATGAGGTATTTTCTCTACATTTACATGACTGTTTTTTTTGTTTGTTTGCTAATTCTCAATCACTTATTGTTCAAGACAAATTTTATTCTAAACCTTTATTCTGTACTGTATAGAGGTGTTCAGGTCTAGTGGTCAAAGTGCTCCGCTCTTTGGACAAATATGCCCGGGTTCGAGCCCTCGCTGCGTCTACCGGATAGGGCGGTCCTTGAACGCGTCTGTAAAAACAAAACAAATAACCACCCAACCAACTGTATTATTCTGTTTTATTACGGATTGAAAGTAATTTTCTTCTCCATGCTCCATCGTGTCCCCTCTTCCTCGTTTTTTACTCTCTACCCAGGGAGCAAACACCCCTTTTTTTAGGATATCATACATGGAATGTTATAAAAGGTTGTTCACCAGAAATGTCTTCTAGGACCTTCTAGGATCACAACCTAGGTGGACAACCTCGCAATCTAGCTACTGGAAGTTCACAAAACGCGTACAAACGATTTAACCCATAATGTACGTTAATAGCGCCTTAAATCCTTAGGGTTCATGAAGGTTTGTCTCTGCTATTTTCACAATAACACTAAAAAGCATTATGATATCATCACATCGCTTCGGATTTGTATTCTGTAGAGTAGTGTGCATCTTTTGATACCATATTTGACTGCATAATATCTTCGGTTAATGTGTCACGTGTCATTTTAAGTCACGTGTTACACAAAGGACGTGAAATTGCAGGTTCAGTTATATACAAAAATGCATTGAAATGTTCAAGATATTTAAAACGTTACACAATTTGTATTTGAAGTTCTTCAAATGGCATTCAATTTAATGTTTGAAAGTTTTTGAAATGATATAAACGAAAACAATAGAATAATTAATACATAAAAACAATACAATACATAAGAATATGAGTTCCTTATATATAGTGTATTGTTGGTATATGATTTTACTAAATCATTATAATAGAGGTAAATTAGATTTGATAATGAAATGTACATATTGTAGAATGATGAGATATATATTGGTTATAGAGTACATATATATAATAGACCTTGATACAGAATATAATACAATATTAACCATTTAATAAAGTGATTTTCTTACTAATAACAATTTAATGATATATCTGACAAAAATGCACTTATATACTTGTTTGTATGTGTGTTACGTAATTTGTCAACTAATGCAGAAGTTAGCAATGAATGAAAATATTTTGTAGGTGTAGCCTGTAGGGAAAGATAAGGGGAAATAAATGAAGCGGCAAATGCAGGCAGTAGCGCTTACCTCAACTCTCAGTTGAATTATTTAGGAAGATTATTTGTATTCAAAATGTACACGATAATACAATCAAACAAAGTAATGGGCATCGACAAAAACAATCATGATAAAAAATGATAACCGTACCAGAGAAAAACAAAGTGACCTACTCTACATCTTTAAACAATGTTACAATTTGTGTTAATGTTGTAGGCCATTTTCTGAGCCATCGTACCCTTTTAAGTTGTACTGGTACATCATTGTTTCAACAAGTCCACATAATTATAAGTTGTATTTGACTCATAGAAATGTTCATTGGACTAGAAGGACACACAGGCATATCATGAATGAGCACTTAACATTTAGAAAAACATAGACCTATACTGTTTCAATCCGTGACATTGCATACTTGTCATTGATGGTGACCTAACCTCCCATGGAGAAGCATGTTCTTTATTGGGAAAAGATCTTCAAGAGGGATCACTATAAACAGCCTGTATATGGCACCTTGTCAATGATTTGAATCCTCGAACTGGTCAGGTTGATGGTTTTAACAACTATATGGTTATATCAGGTGACGGCGCATGTCTCCAGGACTCATTAACTATTAAATAGTTCACTCAAACACTGTTCTCACTGAGGAAGCTCAGGGCAGTTCCTGTGTAAGCTGTCAACTGCACAAGATCTGTGGTTCAAGAACTACATGACTGTTTGTAGACTTATAACATGTTATCGAGCACATCATTGATACTCCTTAGCGAATGAAATACTTTTTCAGAAATGTATATGATCTTAAACATTGTTAAAATAATGACGTTTAGTTTTAGAGGGGTATCATTCATAAAAAATGCTTATTAAGTTTACATCAGCATAATTCTCAAGTATAGTATAGGTTATTTCACATTTGTGAACATACCAATAAAACTATACTATTATATATTGTCATCTGACGATAACTGGTTTCTTTTTATGAGTATGTAGCCTGATGATTGTGGTTTGATTGATCACTTTTCAGTTTCCCCCTATTTAAGGATCTTCATCATGTCAGACTTAATAACAATTCTACCCCTTCATTTAGCATAATTTTGGAATATGAATAGACTTATACTCGCACTGGTAAGCTGTGATTTCTTTCCTGCTTGTGGTACTGTCCGTGCCATGTGTAAAAAGTGCATTGACATGTTCTTGCTGTTGTTTGGATTAATTTGTTTGGCCTCTTTTTCTTGCGAATGGAAGTTAACAAGCTTTACAAGGATGTCATGTAATCAGTTGAAAAGGACTCATTTCAAAGACATGTCAGCTTTCATACCTCGTTATTTTAACTTTGTATTAATAGCACTATTTCCAAGCGATGTCGATGTACCTTCGTATCCCCAGCTTTGTAATGTAATATGAGAGAATGCATAACCACAAAATCACTTTGTTTGGAATTGTAACATGATTGTTTAGTTATTTTATGTATTTTTAATGAAAAATGTGAAAAATAGTATGAAAACAGTTCCAATGGCCTGAAACAGATTATAAAGATTTCGCTTGTAATAAATAGCAGCTATGATTTAATATTCGTGGACTTGATGTGAAAGGTTGGAAGGGCACAAGCTTTCCACATATGAGGTCCCGAGTTCGGAATCAGAGAGTGCCCGGAAGGATGGAACGTGATTCATTAGCACTGTATTTACATACAAGGTGTCAGGCTGGAAGACTCCCATGTGAGTTAGAAATGTGCACTCTTGGGTGCTGGATTGATTGCAGTATGTATCCAATGACTGGGGATAAATGTAATGACGAACCACGATCGTCATACGTTGATACGTTCGCTAAATCATAACATCCATTTTATCATTATAATTATTACATGTAGTTATTCTTATGTATTTCTTTGTTTCAAATTCTTTTATTTTGTATTGTTTTGTCCTTTGTTTTGCTAGTGTCCTCTTTTTTCATATTACTAAATGCCATCGAACATGTTTAAGGTTTTACAGCTAAATATTTGTGTCATTCTATGATAATCTGCACCATTTCCACAGATTTTGGTCCATAGGCGTATGTGAAATTTCATATTCTATGTCTGACACGTGACATATAAAGGCACGTGACAAAAAAACAATAGAAGTAAAAAGGCAAAATTTGGTATCAAAAGATGCACAACTATCTATGAAAGACATATTCGAAGCAATTGGATGATAGCAGCATGCGTTTGGGTGTAATCGTGAAAATACCAGAGTAGGATATTCATGAACCCTAAGGATTTAATGCGCTTTTAACGTACATTAGGGGTACAATCCTTAATATGTGTTTTCTGGCCTTCCAGTAGCTAGTTCGCGAGGTTGTCCACCTAGGTTATGCTTCTAGAAGGTCCTAGAAGACAATTATGGGCCCAAACCTTTTATAACATTCCATGTATGAAAAACCCCCTTTGCTCCCTGGGTACTCCTTCCATATCCGCAAGCTGAGCTTACTGTGTCACTGAAAGCATGTGCTCATACGCATGATTGTCTTGAATCCAACATCATCGTTAACAAAGTTTTGAAACTTGCGCCATTAGCCCAGTATGATACTGTAACAAAAATTAATGTCTTTTCTCTCTACTTTCTGGCGCGAAATTCCATTCCCTCTAACAGTAACATATCTACAGACGTGTTATAAGTATGATGGACCGCAGAAAAGGGATGATGGAGGCAACAAAAGGATGTGTTAAGACTTTTGTTTTGCCCCCAAAGGGTACTACATACCTCTGACGTGACTGACAGACGATGGCCACTGGATAGACAGACAGACTGACGGTCTGCATGCCATTCAATCATTTATATGGTTTCTCAAAAATATTCAAATGCAGGCGGGCTAAATGCTAGATTCCATGCTAGATTT
>JBAMJV010001769.1:0-113434 GCA_037951105.1 Echinarachnius parma
CTCTGACAGATACACAGCACCTATATACAGTATATTAGGCGCTAAAGAAATCAAACTTGATTTCACTTTTATTGTAACTCATCATGGAATCAACATTAGACATGCACATCTTTGCTAAATTGCTCTGTGCAAAACTGCAAGCCTGTTGTACCATTCTGGTTATATGGAAAGTAAAAATCAATAAATTTACAAATCACATGATGAATGGATTTGAGCAATAGACCATAAAACTAAGGTACCATCAATCTTTATTGAAATTCATTAAATTATTTATGTTGTGCATAATAAATGATGTTTTGCTTTTGCAAGTGCTAGCCATAAAACAAAAATATGACTTTTAGACTGATTCTTGTACTTTTTCCTCGGAAAAAACAAAATTATAACAGTTTTTCTTTGAACAAAAATGTATTTTAAAGAAATACCAACTATAAACCACTCTTTAAATGCCCCCTCCCCAACAAAAGAAACATTTGCCTGAAATGTGTGTGACATTGCTGAAGGCAGAAGTTAACAGGAGATAAATGTAACTTCCAACTGCAATGATGACATTTAGCCAAGCTACTGAATTGATGCGCTTAGCAAGTAAAAGAGCCCTCTCACCTAAAATAAGGAAAAACATAATTTTCTGTAATTGTAATTAAATTTTATAAATAATCATGCTGGAATACTGAGAAAGTTGGACATTGTAATGTAATCATATGGTAGTTCATCATGTTTGTTTTAAAATACTAAAGAAAACTTAATTACTTGTGGACTACATAACATAGGGGGCTGATCCTCTGTTAATACAACAAAGAAGGATATTGCAATTCAAGAATACGGTAATTTATTTGGTGTGCTTAAAAAATGTAAAGAAAACATAATTACTAGTAGACTGCGTAATGGTCAGCGAGGGGCTGCTCCTCTTCGTGCCATTGGCGATTGCCGTGATCGAGAACAAGTACTCAGTGGCTACTCTCAGTGGCGACAGAGCAATGCTCGTATCACTCGTGGTCCGTGTATCCGAGAGGCCATTGCAAGCATCCGATGTCGCCTGGATCTCGTATGTTATTTGGTCGCCGCTGCTCGCGCTCCAGCTTAGCGAGACGATGTCGTAATCGATCGACGTGATGAGGAGATCGGTGGGTGCCTCGGGAGCTAGAGAAATAGATGAAGGGAAATATAATAATAAAGTATAGTTTATTCATTTAGGGCACTACAAATTCTCTTTTCGCCTTACATTATTTCTTCATAATCATCACTAACTTCATAAATGAAACAAAATCAATATAAATAGAAACATGACCACAAACGTCATACGTCATCATTTTCTAACAGAAAAACAGGCAGATCACGTTGAGTCAGCTCTGCATGTGTGTGTTGGGCTAAACATGTACCTATGTAGGCCACTATATCTCTGAAGATTTGCCAGTGCCTCAACATGCTCAAGCTACAGCAATAATGCGTAATACAGGGCTGATGGTGATGATGATATATATATTATAGTCGCTGAAGTGATTTAAACTACCTCGCTGATTAGGTTTTTTACTGTATACCGAACAGGTGACATCAATGGTTTACTGTGTGCCAGCCCGCCTCGGTCCACTGAAGGTATGGATAGGTTGATTCTCGTAAAATTCTGCCTTACCCTCAACAGGATCGATGATAGTATCATGGACCATAGTGACTGTGGTAATTGGGTTACTAACCTGAGTAGGTCGATATCTCTAAAGATAAAGGGAGCGATTCGCTGATCCTGGTTAATGTCTAAAATATCCTCAACAGGATTGATGATGGCAGTATTTATGGACCCAAACAGGTTAAAACTTCCTCGGTGACTGGGTTACATACCTGTGAAGGTCGATATCCCCGAAGATTCTCCAGCGCAGCAGGCAACAGTAATGGTATACTGCGTGCCAGGACTCAGTCCACTAAAGGTAGCGATTCGCTGGTCCTGAATAACGTTTGCATAGCCCTTGACAGGGCTGATGGTGACGTCATAGCCGCTGAAGTTCAGGTGGGAAGAAAGGTCACCCCAGGCTACTTGCAGCTGGCTGGTCTCACAGAATACCACAATGATCTCACCGGGTACTGGCTCCTCTGCGATATAACAGTAAATAAACAAATATATCAGGAATAATATTTATAATGATCATCATTAACATAAACAGGTGAATAATGTATTGCTAGGTAGGGCAGATTGAAAAGCGTTCCAGGAACTAATCAATCAGAGGTAAGGTCCGACATCAATTTTCACTTTTCTCAATGGAGAAACAGTGTTCTTTTTCTATGAAACCATGACACATACGTAGAAGTATGGTTGATATCTCATGCAAATATCACTATTAGAACAAAATGTATGAGGTTAATGGATCACTTTAAGTTGCGCCAACCAACCAGAAAAGGGTTTGCCACGCATATATCACTTCATGTTTGACCTAAGACACTACTGATTAGTCCATCTGCAATTAAACAGTGATTGTCACACATACCAGTACATGTGCATGTAGTACATGATCCAAGACGCCATTGATTGGCCCATCTGCAATAAAACGGTGATTATTTTCCCTGTTCAGGACTAATTGATTTTTCTATAACATGTGTTCTACTACTTCTACATAAACCCTAGTTAGGACCAGTCTAGAAGGATTTAATTAAAGGGATAGTTGAGTTCTGGTAAGGAGAGTACAGTTTTAGTGAAACTGAATTTTAGTAACCAAAACCTGCATCATTACATTACAAACTAATAGTTATAACTAGAAAGGAACACAAAATTACAAATGACGTAGTAAAGATCATGTTATCATTCAAAAAGAGCCGTTAAAACGTAAGAGGGCGCTCTCTAAACACTCATCGGTTTCAACCATTTTGAATAAAATATTGTGCATGTGATGCTTTGTTGAAATAGTGATTGGATATAGAAATAACCAACAACTATTTAAATACCTATTTTGTAACTTTTTGAAAAGAGGAAGCATTTTTTTGAATTTTTAACGGCTGGTTCAAAATTCTCTAATAAACCCGGGTCCCCGGGTTTATTACAAATTGTTATATTTATGGATATTTCAGCCGTTTCTGAACCGATTTTGATCAAACAAAGATGATTTTATTGTTTAAATATCATGCTCTTTCAAATTTTACACTCAGTTTTTCATTACCTCACAAACCAATTAAGTAGTCTAGCGCCCTCTCTACCAAAACTCAACTTTCCCTTTAAGAAAGAAAAATCCAAATAAGGTCAATGACATCAATCAGGTTAGGAATTAATAATCGTTTTTAACCCTAACCAGGCCGGGTTATTTTGGCTATGCTATAGCCGGGAGGGGGGGGGGGGGGGGGGGGTGGATTCCACCCCCCCCCCCCCCCCCCCCTCCCCTGAGATCTCGGTCGCCGAACGCGCGGCCGCCACAAAATTTGGCACACAGATAGATTGCGACATAATCTACAAGATTGCATTGTTAGTTTTTTGAAAAAAATTAATTAAGAATTAATTATGCAAATTTATGCAAAAATCCCCTTTTTGTCAATAAATCACTAAATATGGCTCAGAATATGCTAATTGTGTGCATGAATATTCTTTATAACCTAATTATCAGGTTTTCAACATTAAAAATTGCGACAGCCAAAAAATTCCTTATGTATTTCTTTTTTTTTTGAATTTCTTATGTATTTCTTTGTTTTTTTACTTTTGTTTTTTATTATTTTTTTTGATGGAATAAATTATTAACCATTATTCAACAACTTTTAGCCCAAAATTAAATGACTGCAGTGATTAGATTGAAAAATAATGAAGGTTTTGTCTATTATAGGAAAAAATCAATTTCCATAGGATTTGTACACAAATCACAACATTTGGCGATTTTTGGGCCGACGCTCACTTACAAAAGGTCACGTGACTTTAGAACCGTATACCCGGTCGTCGCAAATTTGGTCTCAAAAGTTGCGCAAGACTTCAATGAAAAAACTTATGAAGTCGCGCGGCAATACCTGTGCGCGTTGCGGAATTATTGCGCGAAAAGTCGAGCCTAACCAAGCCGGCCTGGTTAGGGTTAAGGGACAACAATTGTTTCTCCTTATATGCCACATTAAATTCGCATTTGAATATCTTTCTTTCCCACCTGTCGTCGCTATGTCAGTTGGGTTGAGGGGAACGTCACTCCTCTGAAGCGGGAACTCTCCCAACGGATTCAGGACACTGCCGACTTCAAACGTGTAGTTCGTGAGAGGTGTAAGGCCTGTGACGATGTACGTGTAATCCACGGCGCCACTTTCAACCAGTACTGTAGCTGCAAGAGTCCTGTCCATGGTGCCTACTTCAGTGAAATAAATCTCGAAGGCATCGTGGGGATCGGAGGGGTCAGGTGGTGTCCAGGTGATGTTGGCGGTCAAGATGTTCACTCCATTGACGGTTATGCTAGCAGGAGAAGCAGGAGCTGTAAATAACAATAATACAAGTATATTGATATTGAAATCTGGTGCATACTAACAAAGAAAATCCAAAGAGAAACGATTGCTGAACTACCTCGAAGAACTGACCACTTCTGATCATCTCTCCTGCCAACCTTGCTGCAGTGTTATCTTCATCAATAATGGCAGCTACATTCAATTGTTCCTGGAACTTCGAACTTGGTCCTTGTATATGATATTGCCAACTGGTACAACACTGACTTAGGTGCACCAGACGGTGTGTCCCTTGTCCCCTACGAGAGATCCTGTTCCACTCAGGTCTATTCTGGGCTATGAGCTCTGCCTCGAGTAAAGGTAGTCCCACGTCGCTCTGGGCTTGGTCTCTCCATCTCGTAGGGGGGCGTCCCGGAGGTCTATGTGCATCAAAGTCATTTTGGTATGCTTGCTATGGCAGACGGTGATGCGGTGCATCAAAGTCATTTTGGTATGCTTGGTATGGTAGCGGTGATGCGGCATGTGGACAACATGCCCAAACCATTTCAAGCGTTGCTTGGTTATCTCTTCACAGATAGTGTTTGTGATGTTCAGCCTCTGTCTTATTTTTTCGTTCCTCACCCTGTCCATTAGGTGAAGTCCCAGGGTGGTCCGGAGACACCTCATTTCAAAAACCTCAAGCTTCTTTCTGTCTGATTTATGCAGAGTCCATGATTCTGCTCCATATGTAGCAATAGGAAGGATGAGGGCTCTGTATTCTAAGTTCTTTAAGAGTTCTTGATATATCTTGGTTGGACCAGATAGTACTCTTCAGCCTTCCAAATGACCTGGCTGCCAGTGTTATTCTCCTCTTCACATCTTTAATGTTAGGAACTATGCTGCCAAGGAAGACAAACTAATCCACTTTCTCAATGTTGCTTAGAGAGATCTGTTGATGGTCCTCTTGTCATAATTTTACATTTTGCAGTATTCACTTTCATACCCCATTTACTGCATGCGTTCTCTAATTCACATGTTGAGATTTGGAGTTTCTGGAATACCAGTTCCATGAGGATGTTGTTAACCCGCTAACACCCATCTGTACTCCACCATCTAGCTTTTGAATGTCTTTCAGCACAAATTCCAAGAATAGATTGAAGAGACTTGGAGAGAGGAGGCAGCCTTGTCGTACACCAGTTATGACATCAAACCATTCGGTTATCTTTCCACTCACCATAACAGAGCACTTGGTTTGTTTGTACATGTTCTCGATGAGGTCAGCCATGGACTTGTCCACACCAATGGAACGCAGACATTTCCAGAGAGCTTCCCTCCATATGGTGTCATATGGTACAATAAATTGAACTAAATTTAAGTAATTAAAAAAGGGATAATGATAACTTACAAGCTTCAAAAATGACCCATATATTTATTCATTCATTTATTTTGGTATATATTTCAAACTAATCGGCAGCAGTGCTGAAAGGATCAGTGAAGCGTTGTAACATCAAACAAAATAAAAATTTGTTCCATGTTTCAAACTGAATAAAAGTAATTAATCAACATTGCAAACCGTACAAACATTCTTCACTATAAAAATAAACTACCTGTAGCTGATAAAACTCGCCCCTTAGACCATACTGATTCCATCAAACAAACTACTTGTCACTAAAACTTAGTTCTAGTAATATCTTCAACTGGTTCACCGTTCAAGATCATTTGTTATTAATTTCAATCTCAAAAACACAAAGTATATAAGACATGTTATATAAATCATATACGTAATGTACACAAATATGAAGACTACAAAAAGGTAATAAACTTGTAGGCAGTAGCCCCTTTCTGAATATAAAGTATAGAGTGTTATATGTTTGATACAGATCAAACTAAATAAAAGTTGCAAACAATTGATGCATGAGAAAGAGGAAACAATGATTGATTCGCTAACTTGGATCACTTACCACTCCGAGTAGACACTTGCGCCAATGCTACTGTAATGGCTGCTAAGTCTGCAACGGTTATGTTGAACACCCTTCCTGGCTCCAAGATTGTGATTTGGGTCATTGTATCTGTGACAATGACTGTTGCCACTGCAGTAGATGGACTAGCCTCAATAATGTAGGTTGTGACTCCTGGGTAAGCCCTCCACTGAAGTTGTGCCGACGTTGATGTCACTTCTGTCACAGCTATCACACCTGGTGGGAGGTCCTCTGAAATATGAATCAAAGTCGTTGCTAGAAATTAGCTTTCTTACCTGGTTGCCCAGTCAGGCAAGTAACGATCAGACTCATGAAATTTAAATTGCCCAAAATCTGAACCTAACAGCCCCAAACATGGGACAAACTTTACAAATGATGTTATATTTGGGTGGCCTTTTGGACCAGAATAATTGAGCATCGTTTTGATAGCATCAATTAGCTATGTGTAACAAAATGATTCAAATGGGTTAGAAGACAGGACAAAGGTTAATAAAACCATGAAACTAATTGGATATGTAATTCTATAAATTGAATGGTTTAAAAGGCATGAAAAGAGAGCCAAGAAACTAACGTGTTGTAATGACGAGGTTCAGACTCTCGCTATCATATGTGTCCTCTGCCACTAGCGAACTGACGAGGGCGATGTTATGCTCCGCTCCTGCAGTAAGATCAGTGAAACAGTGGCTCGTCTGACTGGATACGTAAGTCGCCGAGCTGATCTCCGACATTCCGGTCTGAGCAATGGACACGACGGTCTCCTCTGCTGCCGGTTCTGGAAACCAGCTAATGCAGATCTCTGTGAGCGATACGCTCGTTACAGAGGCATTTGCCAGTGGACTGAGGGCTGTATATAGACAAATAATAAAACAAGTTATGGACACTGTGAGAGATACACAATTGCATTTGCCGGTGGATTGAGTGGTGCAGACACACACACAAATAAGAAGTAATGGATATTGCGAGATAAATTGACGCTTACCAGTAGAATGAGTTCTACAGACCAATAAAAAATAAGCAATGGACATCATGGCAAGATAATCTGAAAGTTTGATGTCATTGATTGTGTTAAATAAACAAAAGTCAACGCTTGTGACTTGTATTCAAATTACTGTCTTTTTGGATAAATATGTTATCAGCTTATAATGCATATTAGGGAATATGTATTTGCTGGTGGAATGAGTGCTATGGACAAAGTTATGCACATTGCACTAAAAAAAAAGATGTTGATAGTAACAGAATACAATGAATTCAAATTACTTTATGTTATTGGATTGTGATCAAACCTTGTTTTGTTTTACAAATCCATCTACTCAAACAATTCCTACACTCGGGTTTCCTCTCAATCAGAGCATTACTATCTATTCATATTAAACTTAAATGGAACAAATGTGACAACACTTTACATGGAAGGGTGGTTTAATGCTCACCGGTGTATGCAGACAATGCTACTACAGAGCTTTCATAACCCCTGAAGAGAGTCTTGATGGTACAGTTATACAGCGTGTAGGAATCGAGTCCCGATAGATCAGTCGGACTTGTTGCACTGATGAAGTTCTGCCCTGCTGTATTGTCATAGCGACTGCACAATGCCTCAAAGCTGTCGCTGCCACCAGCTGGGTTGTCAAAAGAGAGACGCAGAGTTGAGTCTGTGGGACTGATCGGTGACAAATCAACGTTCTCTGGAGGTCCAGGTACTAGAGTGAGATATTGAGTGAAATTGACAAATGAGTTTAATTTGATATACTTTGATGTGATTTTTTAACCAACATATTCAACAAATTATAAAATATTCATAATGAATTTAAAGGGATATATGAGTATTGGTCAAACTTAACTTTAGTTACCAAAACGTGCCATTACGGAACAAAGTAATAGTTATAACTTCACCAAGCTCGATAAATATACATAATTACAAACGACTAAGTAAAACCCCTGTTATCATTCAAAAAATGTTGTTACAACGCAGGAGGGCGCTATTAAAAACAAATAATTGGTTTTAGCGTTTGTCATCTAATTACAAAATTTTGCATTTAATGTTTTGATTCAATAGAAATATCATCAACGATTTTGAAAAACCTATTCAGACTGTTTTCAAAGTAGTCTTCGAGCATCTTTTAAAATTTTTCTAAAAAGTCTAAAATATCGCCCGGTGATTGCCGGTAAAAAACATATACTTCTAGATTTTCAGCCGTTTCTGAACCGATTTTGATCAAATAAAGTTTATTTTGTCATCAAAATTGTATGTAATTCTTTCGAATTTGACCGTCAGTTTTTAATTATCTCGCAAAAAAATATCGGGGGGCAATTTAGGAAATACCAATAGTAAAATACTCAACACTACCTTTAAACAATACTAATATTATACTCCATTGATACAGCCTAATAAGGCATTTAACGTTGTCTGAGCCATTGCAAAATGAGAGCATAATAATATACTTCAAAATAAAGAACTACCATAACAAAATGATCTGTATGTTCGCTAATAATGCACCAAGAGAATTGTATTAGATTGTAATTTTAATCAGTTGTTTTGGCTTTTTGAATCGTTTCATAGCAAACAGGGTTTGTTATAATAAACTGACGAACACAAATAGAAAACATTTACATTCAGAACTTTGATGTTTGTAAAGATTAATTATTTGTTGCAAATGACACTGCAATTCAGCTTGTAGCTGTGAATGTGACAATTTGTTGAATAGAATAACATTACTATCATTATATTGCAGATGCGCTGCCACCCACCTGTGCATTCAATAACTATATCTATTGTATTGCTGCTGCTGTCAGTTATCTCTATTGTGTAGCATGTGCCAGGTTCTAATCCTACCAGCACTGCCTCCCCATTAGTATCGGCAGTTGCATTCAGCACACCCGATACGTACACCATGTCTCCAGGAACGAGGCCTGATAGGGTGATGTTATTTTCTCCTCGGTTGTACATCGTAGCAAATCGCTGGACTGTGAGGCAAAGAAGAAATTTAGTGCGATATCAAAGGTGTTGTAACAAATTTGCATCCACCAAACTTGGTGTAAATGGCCACATTCTGCAATTTAATTTGTGCGTCCCGTTTTGATCAGGTAAGAGAGAAATCAAAATTGGTATTTATTATTTTTTCCAAATCGCTTAACCTAACGTCTAGCCTAGACGTTAAGAGGTGTTGTACGCATGTTCTGACCGTGGCGATCGAACCGGGGATCTCTGGCATCTGAGCCCAAGGCCCTACCGACTGAACTAACTCACCTTAACAAGATATTTGAACAATATAAGCCAATACTTAACACTAACAGACCCATGTTTGCACATGGCCTGCCGAGCTTTTAAGTTTACCTCTGATTTAGTCCCGAATCACATCACTTATAACAAAATGACACATTTCATCAACCATTCACCACTGTTTTCACATTTAAACAAAGTTACTAGATCCCTTTAATGAATATGTGCATTAATGTATTATAATTAGCATTTATTATCATTAATATTAGTATCATTCTTTTGCATTCTAGTCTAATCATTGCATGTCTGTATCTAATACCCATTATACAAGAGTTAAAAAAAAAATTATGTGGACAAATGTGAAACGCCGCTGACATTGAGCCTAAATTCACAGTCAGTTTGGCCCGTCTACCCTGGCAACATATATATGCTCGTTACATGTGCCTGTGCTGCAATTGCCATAGGATTCGCACGCAGTGCATGAGGGTGCATATCAACATACAACTGTCGGTGATATCAATGTACAGTAAATGAGTGTATAATTTACCAAATATATCAATTAGTACTGCGGTTTTCAGGCCAAATGTACATCATCCCCTATTAGTAAAAACATAATTATTTCACGTGATTGGTAATAAGAGCGTACACTCATTTCTGGTGTGTGGGACGATTCCCACCTACTACTGGCAGTAACTGCCTTTGAAGACATTTCACTGTACGATAGATATCGCATTACCTGCTGTGCAGTACACAACAGTTGCTGGAGCGCCTGCTTGAGTGGCAAAGTTGAGAATAGTCATGGCCTCGGTGGTCGGCTCGGTTAGAACTCTGATTCGATGCGCAGTGCCATCACGACTATAAGCCACATCCATACTGCCAGCGGTATAAATGCCAGGTGCAGTTAATAAATTGGAACCACTCGACGTGTCAACACCAAGAATGAATGTTCCGTTCACACTAAGTCCTATAAAAACAATGAAGAGCAGAACATCTACAAATAGACTCAGCAACAGTAAATCTTGGGAAAACAAAATGTCTTCCGAAAGACATTTCACTACAATTTGGGCAGATGTTGACTTTGATATCCTGGCACAAAAAGGGTGTCATTTTTAAATTTAAGAACGATTATGTCGCGTCTTTTCTCAAAATATAAATGTGATGGTGCTGGGTCATTGACAAAACCATATTAATTGTTGTTTAATGTACAACAGGCTCTTTTTCCACCATCAATAATTTATGTCATACCTTACACACAAAAAAATCAAACACAAAATGGGTATGATTCTAAACTTCATCAATATGAGATTTAAGAATATACATGTAATGGATACTTACAGCAAAGAGCTGCCTTCATTCAAATTAAACAAGGTAGATACAATGCACTTTGGACAAGAATAAATCAACAATGAATAGATAAAATTGAATTGCAAAGTACGTACCAATATTTGAGGCTGGATGGTTACTGTCAACCATAACACCGGACGAACCAGCTGGAATGGTGGCAATTTCATTTTCTGTAAAGACAAAATTTAATTTGTACATATCTTTGTAGTTCAAAACAGTTATTTCAGTAAGGATATGGTATAAGTGGTCATTCATTCATGATAATGCATGCGCAGAAAAGAACTGCTCTGGCCACTGCCTGTGAAAAGACAACATTATTTCTTGACTACCTAGGTAAACATAGAAGACAGTTAACCCGTTCCCTACGAGTTTATGAAATCCCCATAGACTTTGTACACAACCCACTTGGTTCCCGTGGTCAAGGGGAACATGTAAATTAACCTGTCTACACAAAGACCACCTGGTAATATACCATATTTTCTGTCGCCTGCATATGCCATATGAGTGATCTTTTAGACAGGGTCACTGATAATATACCTAATAAAACTGGATCATGTCAGGTATCATTTGTGTCTGGTCATGTAAAGCAATGTTCCAATGAGTCAGCTTGAGTCAGAGGTAGCTTGTGTAGAGTGGCCTCATTTATGGTTGCTCTAAGATCTATGGCCACTATATATATATGCACCGGTTTGACTGTAAATATCTTACCTCCATTCCCATCAGTATGCAGTGTTTCCTCAGTGCATGTGCACAACGTTCCATTACCATTGCACACTCGACATCTGTCAAAGACCAATCCGGAATCTAGAACGCCGTCGCAACCAAAGTTCTGATGGAAAAGGAATTCAAAGAAACATGTGAAGAAATATCGAGAATATAATGTCACATCAGCTCATCAAAAGAAATTAACCCCTTGCCTACGGGAACGGGTGGGCTATGTGCAAAGTATATGGGGATTTCAGAATCTCAGAAGTGAACAGGTGAACCAAGATCAATTTGTATTTTTAAGTTTATATGTTTCTCTAATATTTACTCTTTTTGGGAAACTGACAAGATAACTCAAATTAATCAAACAGAGAAACTAATTGTTAATTATTTAGCCTAAGTTCAGGTCCTATAACAAGAGCCCAATATGTGGGACTTGAACCATCACAAATGATTAAAGAACAATGTTGTAACCAACTGAGCTACAGAGCACCCTACATGGTACATGTCTTATCCCACTGAATATTGTTAAAAACTTCTGGCATCTGCATTTCAACCGAGCATGCATCATGGCTTGCATGGTGGCTTAGCGGAAGAGAGTGTCCTTGCTCATAGGAATTTACTTACCCGACACTTTCCATTGATGCACAGCTTGTTAGTGTTAGCATCAACAAATTCATCATCCCAACAAATCGTTCCATCACAGAAATCCCCAGGACGGTCATTATATGTGTTAATAACAGGAGCCAGGCAGACCAGCGAGCACAGGTTATCGACTGCAACACAAAGCATTAAATGCAATAATTGACTAAGATTAAACATCAAAATGTCAATGACTTGGTCAGAGTCTGTGCCAAAACGGAATTGTTATCGTAGGTGTTCACTGCATTCAATTTTTCAATTTGAATTGAGTTGCATTATGCCTCCAAATATTAAACAAATTAACAAATAAGTGGGTTTAGGCGTGAATCCAGTTGAATTTGTGTTTCGTTGTTAATTTCAAGAATATGACATTTTACCAATGAGCTAGGGTATACATTTTTATCATCTAAAGCACAAAGAAACTGAAATCACATAGTCAATAGTGATTAGTGGAAATTGAGAGGCAAGAGATAACTGACCCAGCGACCTCCTCTGAGAATTACTTAACCCGATGCTCTCCAAAACGGAGCTATATTAAAAGCTCTATTTGTTTAACCCATTCGTGACAGTTATCATGCAGGAATAGTCTGCAAGCTTAATTTTAGCAGAGATTGTCTATTTAGCCTAATGCTGCTAGCTATAGCCCTAAGCCAGTCGCTAGCTTGCCACACACTTAGATTTATGTAGGGGTGGGTCCTAGAAATTAGTGCTATATAGCAACAAGGGTTCACTTTTTATAAGAAGTGGGATTTCTACTCAGACATGTATGTGCACATACTAGTAACACACACACACTAACAAACAAAAATAAATACCGTTTTGGCAGTGGTGTGATATAATGTCTAATTTCACAAATTTTAAGTCCTTTTTAACAAAAAACGAAAATGTTATGAGATCTGATATGTTTATACAGCAATATAAAGGTAAGTGTGCATGCACTATATAAGCATGGAACATGCCTTACCGTTATTTCTGTCAGTGTAATCTTCCCAGCTGTATGTGTTGCCAAGCAATGCAATTGAGTTTGTCGCTGCACACTGCTCATCACGGAAGTCTAATTGAGATACTTGATGACATGGCTATAGAAAAGAGAAGAGAAATAAGCTTGAGGTCTTTCAATTTGGAATGAGGTGTTTTCAGACCATCATGGGAGTAATTCACCTAAGTGTACAGGGTAATGGACAATGAGATCGTACTGATGTTGAATATCACAAGCACTATCTGCAAAGACTAAGTCTAAACTATTAAACGTCACTTAAAATGGTTTGGTCATGTTGTTTGCATGCCGCATCACCGCCTACCAGAATGACTTTGACCCGGACGCCCTCTTACGAGATGCAAAGATCAAGTGCAGAGCAATGTGGAGTAGAGTTCCAATCCCAGGGCAGATCTCAGTGGTTAACATGATATCTCATAGGGAAGCGAAGGTTTTCACCGTCCTTTGTACCTATAAGTCAACATGGTTGTAATATTAGTTAACAGTATGTCAAGGATATACACGTTTTTTCTATCTTACTCGGGAAGTCATACTGACAGTATCTACATGTATAGATATACGGATATATATGGATATATACATAATATTATTAGAGTACAGTAGCAACTTCAAGAACGTACATGGGATGTAAATGTACATTAATGCACACGATGTAGTAGTAGTGCCATACATTAATTTTTTAGTTCTATTTGCTAGTAAGCTAGGGTTTTAAAATATATTCTGAAACAAGTAATATGTAAAAAGCTAACGAGTACAATATCATGGCAATATCCCCCTCCCCAAGCATTTTAAAAATAAACTTTAATAAACATTTCTTACACTATAATTGCATAGCTGATATTCATGACTATCGCCCACACAGGGTTGACCACCCCACTGGGGGGTCGGGTTGGTGCAGGATCGACTGCGGTATCGAACCCCCGTCCCACAGGTCCGAGAGCATGATCCATATCCACCAAACCCAGTCCATCCTCCATCCACACTCAGCGTTGCAGGGGTCGAGGTGTTGATGCACTGGCCACTGATGCACCACTGGAAAGAATTTGGGGGAGAGAAAGGGGGAATTCGACCAGCCTACCATGTGTAATTCAACCCTTACAGAAATCTTAAGCGTGCCGGGGTAAGCCAGCGACTAGCTTGCGGCTAAAGCGTGCGGCTAGCCAGCGGCTTGTTAGCGTGCGGCTAGTTAGCGGCAAGCTTAATAGGTGATCTCGAGCAGAAATTGTGAGTGTGCAGCAGATTTTAAGTGTGTCATGAGCATGCGAATATATTTTGCAAGCTTATAATTCTAGCAATTGCGGCTAGATAGCAGCAAGCTAGTTGCTGGCTTGCAACACACATATATTTATGTAGGGGAGTGGTGATGCATTACACTCTGTGTGAGCTTGCATGGGGGAAGACAGAATGCGACTATGTGTATGTACGTGCAGGCGATGTAGCGGGCTGCACCTCCATGCAATGTGATGGGCCTACGGTGCCATGGGAATAGCCATTAGACATCTATTGCCGGGTACGTAATTTATATATTATAGAGCCCGAAATAAGATTTTCGCCTGAGCACCGCCAGCATGTCCATGCAACAAGGACTAAATCATTTTTTAAATCAGAACTTTACAAGAATGCAGGTACTTGGAGGGAAGTCATTCTTATGCAAATGTCCTATAATTACATGTAAGTGTACTCTTATGGATTCAAATCCAAGCAAAAACTTTATAACAAAATGGGTTTTGATTTTTAATGTCTGCCTGATCATGAATATATTTATGATTAAATTGAAAAGCAGTCTGAAACACTTTTAGACTGAAAAGTATCCAAGTTTAGATACTTCACGCAACCAATCTGTGATAATCTGACATTGATTTCCTGTTTGTTTACAGGTAAACATTTTTATTTTCTTAATAAAAAAATCATTCAGAAGAATCCTTCAACAATATATGATTGAAGTCTCAAATGTCATTTTCTAAGTGGGATCACTTTAACAAAACTATGAAAAACGTACCATGCCGGTTCCACACGAGGTGCCCTCAGCTGGTGCACCGGCAGAGTAGCAGGTCGAACCGCTGCTTGAGGTTGAGCAGTACAGCAATGAACAAGTAGTCTGATGATTATTGAAATAAAACAACAAATCATTTCTTGTATTAAAATATACATGATTATCCTCTTATCCGGTAAAATAAGATTGAAATAAAGTTGAGGATGCATTAATGTCTTTACCCAGATCAGAAGGGGCATAAATGATGAGCATTTTGAAAAGACCGGTTTATCGATTAAATGGACTACGTAACATTGTCCAAATCCTCAAAACTTGGAACTCCTATGGCCTCTCTCGAACCTTGTCATATACATATCAACAATTTAAGCACGGAAAAGGTTTGAGTTTTTCAAATTTCCATTTTGTTCAAAAGATATTTACAACTGAAGTGACTGAAAAAGAGCAAAGAAAATGGGGTTCCAGCGGGATTTAAACCCGAGACCTTCAGATTGCTAGACCTGCGCTTTTACCGACTGAGCATTAGAAAACCCTGTTCGGTGTTCGCCCCAGAAACCCTTAGCTTTCATTGCTCGAATGGTCAGAAGCTATTACATAAACCTGACATATTACCTGACATAAACCCGAAGGATAGAAATCAACTTGGAGATTATGCGAGGGATCACCAAAGTGATGCAGCTTTTTTGTATAATTAATTCAAACATATAAAGAAACTGACCTCCAAGTTGATTCCTTTGCTCTTTTTCAGTCATATTATATTTCTGGTCAGTTTCTTTATAATATGTTTGAATACAATTGAAGTGTTCAGATTTTAACTGTCTACGGGATAATTTAAGCCGTGTACAAATTAAGTGCAAAGAGTTAGTGAATATCACGTTACATCTTTGCTCATTTCTCCGCCAAAAAAAAATCAAATTATTGCAAAATGTTCACACATTACTTAGTGGACATATCAGATCACACCAATACACATTTTATTAATCACTCATCACTTTTTGCACTTGTCAACAAAGTTACTAGATCCCTTTAAGGTCGACATATGATCAATGTACAGTCAAACCTGTCTTAGTGGTCACCTGTCTATAGCGGCCAATCTGCCTATAGTGGCCAGCAAAAGTATTCCCCTACAGAGGAAAAAAGTGTTGTGGAACCCGTCTATAGAGGTCACCCACCTGTCTACAGTGGCCACTTTTCTGGTTTCCCTTGGGCGGCCACTATTGACAGGTTTGACTGTAATTCTATATTGACAATTTGTATGAACCAGGTGGGATTTCAACATCTACAGATGTAGCATCAAACATATTAAATCATTCAAACACTTACAAGAGTTGAACAAGAGGTTGCTGTTGAATTACCCGTGTCGATCTTACATTGCTCATCAGCACTGTACGCGGCATTTTGACCCGGAAGCTCACTGATGGTTGCCAGACTGGTTCCTGGAATGTCATCCATACACGTCTGGGTGCTACAGTTTTGCAAAAGGGAATTACGGATTAAATAAAGAGTTAAGAACCTCACACGGCAAATGGTTTGTACTTGCACAACCACTACATACAACTGTGTTTGTGTATTCAATTGTATACCAATGTCATCACATTACATACATTTCTGAATGCTGAGTTTCATGCCAAAGGAAGATTGTTTACTTAGTGAAAATGTGATCATTTATGATAGACTGCCTACTGATTTTAATTTAAAATAAAAATAATTCGTGAATGCTTTTGAGTCAAATCAATCATTTCTGAGGCATTTAACAAAGCAAAACTAATACAAAAGATCCATTAATTAACTTCATACAGTATGTAATTTTTCAGACTTTAATCATGCGTACACCAATGTCATCATATCAAAAATTTCTGAATGCCATGAGAAAGTTTAATGCTAAAGGAAGATTGTTTACCTAGTGAAAAACGAAAATTGATGTCAGATTGTATCACCTGCTGCCAATCGAGTTTTATTACAATCACAGAATGCTTTTCAATATCTCCATCATTAAGGAGGCGTTTTACAAATTAAAACCGATATAATTCTTCCACTATCGTAAGCCAAACAACAAGTACAAGAGTACAAGTACAAAGCCCCAAGTGATGTTGGTTGAATTTGGCCAAGCATTTCGCGAACATATTTCACAATTAGAATTAAAATACAGTACTCACTGGACAACCTATAGATCAGTTTGATTGTAAAGTTGTGATTAATCCAAATTCAATGGCTTATGTATCTAATGTACCAAAGAAGCATTAATAGTTAGTGAAGTGATATGCATACTTGATGAAGATCTTCATGTGTGTTGAACTACAGGACGACCACTCAAATGCCCCAGTTCCACTTGAGAGAGATGCTGACATGATGTTCACATTCTCTGCACATCCGTACTCCCCGTCATGAATCACGTCCAGTCTGAAGAGAAACAGTTTTAATCCAAATTAAGGTCTAACATGCTAAGACCAATAAAGGCATTGACCCATACAGAAGTGTGCCACGAGCCAGCAATTAGCTTGCTGCTATAGCAGCAAGCTTAATTGGTGATCTGTGCTGGAATGATGACCGTGCAGCAGATTTTAAGCATGCAGATACATTTTTGCAAGCTTAAATCAGGCAGAGATCGCCTATTAAGCTAGCCGCCAGCTAGTTGCTGGCTTGCAACACACTTAGATTTCTGTCAGGGTCTTTCCTTGTTCTAATCAAAGATAGTCTAATCATCTTATCTCCAAAACTTATCAGTAAAGATACCTCTTATACAATTATTATTGTGTAATATATGATTTAAACAATGTAAAATTAGCTTTGTTAGTACCTATCTGCTAAAATGTACATTCACAAAAGTTGCATTCAATTGTCATTAAAGTATACATGAAAATGACTTAACTATTAAAGTGGAAAGGTAAATATGCCTTTGTTACCTGTACGCTCGTAAATGACTGTTATATGCAGCTGTAATGAACATAAATTTTTCTTCACACTTTTCATATTATATCAATGCTATTTGTTGTTTTAGCATTTGGGATAAAATTTCTTCAACAAACCAAACTTGCAATCAACCACATCTACCTGCAAATTTCGAAATCCATACTTAAATATCCTGTAATATATACTGTAAATAATACACATAAATGATGGCTTTCTCACTTCCCCATCGATCCCCTATACTAGTAGTGCTCTACAAAATGGTATTTGCTAGGTTTTCTCAACTAACATACAACTAACTCTGTACTAAACAATATTCTACCAGAAGGAATCCAACCTGTTCAGGGCATTTTGATTTTGGTTTTACATGCATTCTTCATAGATCCCAGTCTAAGTATTTTCGTGCCCAATCCCAAAAAAGTTAGTTAACAAATTGAAGTATGAATAAATCAACTATTAACAAACACCAAATGTTTGGTTTGTTATGCATTATGCATTTGTCTCCATTCACTAAGGGATCGTTCGCTCTCCTCAGCTAAAAACTGCCGGGTAGGTCATTGTAAAAAGGTGATCGCTAAGACAGATTTGAAATGCACGGTCAAACCAGCACTAATGCCGGCTATAGGGACCACCTGTAAACAGACCATCTGCCGACAGTGACCACTTATCCTAGGACCACTTAACCTATTTAGATCACCTGCTGATATAAAGAACATTTTTTTGTCTCCCTTGGGTGGTTTTAATAGACAGGTTTGACTGTATATGAAATGACTCTGAACTTACGAGTGACCGGTTTCATGTGCCATTACCAAGCCAGCATTGAGCCCACTGTCCTCCACGATATTACAGTGATTATTCAGAGTGCATGTTCCCCCGAGGATAGCCAATCCAAGAAGACTGCTGCCACTACCTGGTCTTGCTATGTCATTTCTGAAAAGGAAAAATCATCTTTTAGAAAATTGTTTTTTTTACAAAATTCAAGAAGAAATTGGCATTGCTTTTTTATACGTAATACACAAATTAAGTTACCCCCCCCCCCCCCACCCTACAACTACTCACAATTACAAAACCAAGAATTGTTTCAAGATTTTGATATGGTAGTAATGGAAAATTGTATGTAAAAATTAGTTACAACCATTACTTCATGGTTGACTGTCAAGCACAAATTAAAGACAAAATGATGTATCAAAAATTAGCAAAAATATAATATCATTCCTACAGTTTATTAAGAATAAGCGACATTGTACAGGATTCATGAAGAAAACATTCACCATCTACAGTTCAGATATAGTAGGCCTACAGAGGGAAATTAATCATCATAGTTTTATCATAAAATTGCATTTGTTATTTGCTATTATCTACTATCTCTTATTGGTATCATGTTTAATTCCAGGTTAAGTCATACAGTACTTGCCCAGTAAAAGCAATGGCCAAATCCCAGTCATTCAGATTGGTGTCATTGTTGTAGCTAAGCTCAGCCTGCCAGGTACAGAAGTCATTCAAGCTTGTATCAGCATCTGTAGTTATAGTAACCGTAGGAGTGGTACCGGTAGGACTTGTGGCCTGTGTGATAAAGGTAGACAGCAATCTTTAATTCATACATCTATATCTCCAACAATCACTCTCTCTCTGTGGACTCAAAGTCCGAAATTGCTCTCTATACCCCAATCACGGAGAAAATGTTTAATGAGTCAATCAAGTGTATATTGCACGTAGAGCTGCAGAAACCAACAAGATTTCCACGGACAGGGGCGTATGTACAGATACACCCTTTTGCCGTACAAAATACGACGATAGTTATGCAATCGGGTAAAGAGGGCCCCGATATCTCAAAAACTAAAACTCGAGCACTTCTGAAATTTGGCCCAATGAAAATTTTGACCTCAAAAACCCCAAATATGCAATTTAAAAAAAGAGGCCCATTTTCGAGATACGCCTCTTTGCCAGACGATGGCCGAGCAGTTGCGCGACTGAAGTGGAGCGGTTATACACAACTCTATCGCTCATAGAAAAGACATAGAGTGCAAGCAATTGCAATATACAGGATACTATATGCACGCATGCACAACGTCGCGCTTGGGCACTAGTTTCTGATTTATCTATTGATGTATTTGCTTCTAACATTTTTAAATAATTACTCCTTAAATATTACAATAACTTGATTAAATTATTATTGTTTGCGGGAAGTACAGTATGTGTTTTCCTGTAATTACAAATTATAGACAATAACAATACAGCTTAGAAACATATAGAGTGTTTCATAAATGCAATCTATTTATCAATTTATTATTATTTTGATGACACTAACCGAAATCGTTGCAGACGTTGCAATCAGCAATCGAACGACGGAGATTCTCATGCTGATACCAAGACTAGAGTCTGCAAACCGACGACTCATCTATACATTCAAAACAATAAATACATCATTTAAGTAAAGGATAAAGATTAGCATTTAACATTACATCAACAATAACCAGTTTCCTACTCATTATATTACCAGGGATATGGGAGTGTATTACTTTCGAGTCACGTCTCTGTGTACAAGCTTATTTTATAGACCGGATGGATTCAGGGTAGCTTTTGTGACAAAGAAAAATGATCGATAACTGTACCATGCCAAGTTGAGGTGTTGAAAACTGGGTCTTTGAGAGTGAAAATCTACCCTGCAAAGGATCTATGCTTGTATACAAGACATTCAAGAAACTTGACTGACATTGCAGCATTAAAGTTTTAATAGAAATATTTCTTAACTTTTCCTTTTGAGATTCTGAAATCCCTATCTAGTTTGTTACATAGTCCACCGGGTTCCCAGAAGTAACAGGTTGAGTGTGAAATTTATGGGGGACACTAGTATGAGGTAACATTTTCATTTTCACACATGGCTTAATCGCTTTAGAGCTCACTGTACCATGATTTCAATACAGCAATCTGATATTTCGATCAAGAAAATTACATCACTGAGTAGAAACAAATTGTAGATTCAGAGGTTTTGATATGTAAAGGGAAGTAAAATAAACAATAGAGTTATTTGACTGTGCACACTAAACAAATATGCCTGTGTTGCGACGTTGAAATAGAATTTAATATAGTTTTAATTATTATGCCCATGACCAATTAACGGTAGTGTTAAGTATTGGTATTTCCCGAAGTGCCCCCCGATAATTTGTTGTGAGATAATGAAAAACTGACTGCCAAATTCGAAAGAACATACAATTTTAATGACAGAATAAACTTTATTTGATCAAAATCGGTTCAGAAACGGCTGAAATATCCATAAATATATTTTTATTCAAAATGTTCTTCACCGGCAATCACCGAGCGATAAGAAAAAAGGCTAAAACCAATGATTTTTTTTAAAGCGCCCTCTTGAGTTGTAACGGCTATTTTTTAATGATAACAGGGGTTTTACTTAGTCGTTTGTAATTGTGTATACTTTTCGAGCATGGTGAAGTTATAACTATTACTTTGTACCGTAATGGTGCAGGTTTTGATTACTAAAGTTGAGTTTGACCAATACTCAAAGTTTTATCCCTTTATTGTATTATTATAAACAAAACTAACAATTTGCATAGTGATTATCATAACCTTTTGACCTTTGACATCACACCCCCAATATATAATCATTGGCTCCTAAAGAAACAAACATGTATCAAGTTTGATGGTAATCTGTCAATTGGTTCTGATAAAACACAATTACACAGACAGACGTACTTATGTGATGGGGACGTAATGATACCAGATGAAAACATGATGCCTCTGGCCACTTCCTTGCGGAGGCATCGAATTGGTATTTCAAGTCATGTGTACTCACGATGTTCATGATTGTAGTGACGTAAGCTTCTGTCTCTGCCTCTGTTGAAAACTTCTGGTAGATCAGGCTATCGATGACATAGAAGATCTCCAGATACTTGGCTCCGAGATAAGGACCGTTGTAAACAGTCTCATTCAATGAAGTGGAAGCGCCAACTTCATCAGTGGAATTTCCTGAAACAAGTTCTGGATTAAAATAAAACAAAACAAAACATAATTTTAATTGAAAATGTTGTGCTTGGTGACAGAAAAACTGTTAAAAGTTGTAAACCCATTGTCAACAGAAACCTGGTGGGTCCTGTATTAACTTGCGTATCGCAACATCTAGTAGGGAACAGGTTAGCCCATTGTCCACTATAGGGAAACAGGCGGGTCCTGTATTAACTATAAAGGGATTGCAATATGTAGAAGAGAACAGGTTAACCCATAGCCTCCGGGAACCTGGTGGGTGTTATGTAGTTTACTCAAGAATTACACATAACTCGTTTTCATCTTCAATTGTAAAGTATTGCGTTTTATTCAAGATGTCCGTCCTGTTACACTTCAGGGAACAACGCCCTAAACGGTATAAACATTATAGAGTTAATATATAAACACAACAGTGGGAGCCTGTATTAGCTCTATATGGCGAATGCAAAATCTAGTGGAGAACAGGTTAACTTACTCAGGTCATACCTCTAACTTCATCTGCAGAAAAGCAGAGCATACATGGATAATACGGTAAACACCTATCTCAAGCCCATCCCCTTCCTCCCTCCTTCCTGGAAAAAACATCCATCAGTACATCTCCTGTGGGTACGATTTAGTTTTGCCGAATGAAATGACACTGCAAAATGATGAGTTCGGGATTGTTTGAAACTGTTTAATTTTTGAAGTGGTCCAAATGTAATTCCCCACAACATCACATATTGAAAGGGGAAGAGATAATGTATGTACATATATTTTGATTGATCATAACCCTTCATATTAGACTGTCTTCACCTCTGGCATCGGATAATACTCAATAGATTTGAGACTGAGGTGTATATCCCCACTCTGTTGGGAGCAATCTAGCAACCTAGTCTATACATGTAAAGATGCACACACAATATTCTTAAAAAGTGTCCCTGAATTCCCACACTCCAGTATAGTGCGCATGTACACTTCAATGATTATGTTTGTTTGCATATTCACCTGCTGTTACAGGGCAAAAGGTGTCTCCGTTGAGAGGGGGGTCACGTGTGTAGATGATGTGAGGGTGGGGCGCATCCGCATCAGCGTTTCTTCGTACCCTCTCGGCATGGTCACCCTGCAAGGGCTCTATGTAGAGTGTGTTGTTGCCAAACGACAAGAGCCCTCTCTATAATGATAACAAAACAGAAAACAATAATTATACCAGAACGTCAATGACGTAGCGAAAGGCTCATCCGCCATCTCGCAACATCAAATATCGCAAAATCAAATATCGCAAATTTCATGTGGTACACTTTTCAACTGGTCAAAAAATAAAAATTTGATGCCCTGGAAGGGACATAAAAAAAATATTTAAAAAAATGAGTGAAACAAATATAAATTTGACGCCCCGGAAGGGACATGGGGAAAAAAAAAAATAATAAAAAAAAAATAGAAAAAAAAAATAAAAAAATAAAAAAAAAATAATAAATTTAAAAAAAAAATAATAAAAAAAATAAAATAAAAAAATTAAAAAAAATTAAAAAAAATTAACAAAATTAAAAAATTAAAAATTACCATAATTAATGAAAGGAGAAAAATGTCAAAATTCTGTGTAGAGGTTTAGTGTACCAAAGTTAGCTCTACCAGATAAAGCAAACCAAATAAAAATCGGTCGAGAAATGAAGGAGAAGAAGCATTTTTTGTGATTTCGAATAAATTTGCATAAATTACCATAGATAATGAATTTCACGATTCTGTGTAGAAGTTTTAAATCCCCCTCCTAGCCCTATCTTATGAAACAATCAGAATCAAAATCGGTTGAAAAATAACGAAGAAGAAGCATTTTGAAAACTGTGGACGGACGGACGGACGGAAGGACGGACGGACGACGGACGCCACGGCATGGCATAAGCTCATCGGGCCCTTCGGGCCGGATAAACTAATAAAATGACAATGAGTTTTTTATTTATACTAGCTGGGCATTGACTTGAATTTTGGTATTGAACATAAATTCTCCATATATCATGGTCAAAGTATTTCATGGCTATATGCCCAGTTTCGGTTCAAACAATTGCAGATAGCTATTGGTAAAATATAGTTTATTTGGTTTATTAATTGTTAATTTTTTTAAAGGGTTTATCAGTGGCATAATTAATTAGTGTATCATCTTCACCATCATCGTCAACTCTATCGTCATCTGCATCATCTTCATATATGGTGATCATCTTCATCATCATTCACATCAAAATCAATATTATCATCATTATTGAAATCATTGTTCATCATTAGCATTGATTATAATAAATCAAACTAGATGGATCTTCCACTACGCGCAGTCGAAAATGAAGCCTCTGCTAGCTATCACGCGATTTTTTTTGTATCAAGCCCAAATTAACATTCACAGAATTCTGTAAACTTAATTTTGTTATGGTAATCAATATTACAAGCTATTTTTGCATATGAAATGAGTCCTGTGACCTTGACCTTTCACCTCATGACCCCACAATTATATGGCTACATTGGCTAGCTCCCTAAGATATACATTCAGGTACCAAGGTTGATTGAAATCTGACATTCAGTTCTTGAGTTTATACAATTACAAGCCTTTTTTGCATACATAATATGAATCCTGGGACCTTGACCTATGACCTCATGACCCCCAAATTGTATGGTTACATTGGCTCTCTATTATACATCCAGGTACCAAGTCTGCTTGAAATCTGACATTCAGTTCTTGAGATTTTGCCATAACAAGCTATGTTTGCATGTATATTGAGTCCTGCGACCTTGACCTTTAACCTCATGACCCCAAAAATGAATGACTGCATTGGCTTTCTAAACTACATCCAGGCACCAAGTTTGATTTTATTTTGACATTCAGTTCTTGAGATTTTGCATTTACAAGCTATTTTTGCATATATAATGAGGCATGTGACCTTGACCTTTGACCTCATCACCCCAAAAATCTATTTAGATCATTGTCACCCCAATATGTACACTTATACCAAGTTTAAAATTGATCTGTCAACCGGTTCTTGAGATATTGCGAGAACGAAAGCGGGACGTACGTATGGACGTATGTCCGTTACGTGGACGTATATATACGTACGGACAGACGGACGGACAACCCGAAAACATAATGCCTCCAGCCAATTTGTTGGTTGGCGGAGGCATATATCCCATTTTAATTATTATCATTTCCATCAGGCATCACCATAATTATGCATCATTATCATCATCACCATTCTGCTTGTATCTTCATCATCATCATCATCATCATCATCATCATCATCATCATCATCACCACTCAGCTGTTATCTTCATCATCATCATCACCATAATCCCCATTCTTCATCATCATCATTATCATCATCGTTAACATCATCATCATCATCACCACCACCACCACCATCATCATCATCATCATCATCATCATCATCATCATCATCATCATCCTCCTCATCATCTCATAATCATCATCACCATCATCATCATTATCATCATCATCATCATCATCATCATCAACATCATCAACATCATTATCATCATCATCGTCATATTTATCTCGATTACAATCATCATTCCCCATTATCAACAATCTCATCATCATCATCATTATTGTCGTCATTCTTCTTCATCATGTTCATCATCATACCTATTAGTTACCCATACAGTATTAAAAGCCCCTTGACTATACACCGTGTCCCAGAAAAAACGAAACCGGGTTTCATGGCAGAAATTTTCTGTCATAATGAATAATTTAATTGATGATATATATATGCTTGGAAAGCTCTGTGTCTCTTCTTTCATTTGATGTGCAACTTATGGCACATACTTCAAGCATGACTGAATTAGAACAATGGAAAGTGGTGTTACGAATATTCAATTTGCACGCATAAATTTGAAGTTTGGGTGAGTTTTAAAAGTTGTAAACGTACTTATTTTTAAAAAGGACAAACACCACATAAAAGTTCATATTTTTATCTTTTACATGACACCTCATGCGAACAAAAATAAATGATTTATGCCAGAGAACGAGTACAATGAAAACATGCCTGATTTCTGCCCGAATGAGTGAAAGTTGAGTAAGAAGTCGCTCAGCTTTCCTGACTAGCAGCTGACAATGGACTTTGATGCATGAGTGAATTTACACAAACATGGGGATCAGGAAACAGGCTATATCAGAAAAGTTACTCATTTGGGCTGGAATCAAGCATGTTTTCATTGTATTCGTTCTCTGGCATATATAATTTATTTTTTAATCATGAGGTGTCATATAAGAGATAAAATTATGAATTTTCATGCGGTGTCTGTCCTTTTTCAAAATAAGTACGTTTACTACTCTTAAAACTCTCCCCAAAACATCACCCAAACTTGCAATTTCTGCGCCCAAATTGAATTTTGGTAACACCACTTTCTATCGTTCTAATTCAGTCATGCGTGAATATGTGCCATAAGTTGTATATCAAATAAAAGAAGAGACACATAGCTTTTCAGACATATATATATCATCAAGGAAATTATTCATTATAACATAACATTTCTGCCATGAAACCCGGTTTCGTTTTTTCTGGGACGTACACGGTGTATATTATAAATTGCAGGGGTGTCACTTACCAGTCCACTGCAGGTGCTGAGCGCTCCCTCGGCCCCGGGGTGCGACAGCGACTTGGCGAAGAAGTGGCAGTGTCTGGTGCGAAGCGGCTCCTCCCTGATCGTCCCATCCTCGTCTACGTACTCGATGACCAGCCCTGGTCGGAGAAACCCATCGTTCCTCTCGAGGAGGATGTTGTGGTCCTCGTCAAAAGCTCTGAATGTCACCTTGTTTGCCTCCGGGTGTCCATCCACATCAACACTTCTCTTGACGATGTTGGAGTGTTCAATGTACGTCGGTAGTATGATATCATAGTCTGCATAGAGAGGGGATCGATGCGGTTATATGCGATGATTTTGACGAGATAACACATGGTACAATATGCTACAGTTACGTAGAGGCATAAACCATATATATGCACCAAACTTTAGCATTATTTATCCAGAGGGCGCATCACAATGCTTACCAGAGCCGTAAACAGAGTACAACGAGGTATATAGAATACTATCTTATACCTACTTGATCTCAGTAGTTGCGGGTATATAATAAACTTAGCTGCTGTTAAAATAATAAGGAATGTTGGATATATCTAAGAATGATTTGAATCGGGTTCTTAGTTTTGTTTTTATTTCTAACATAGGGATTGTTGAATTCTGGTATAGATAGTACAGTTTTGGTCAAATTTCTGAATGTTAGTGACCAAAACCGTTGCACCATATATAAACAGTAATTACAAAAAAGGTACAAAGCGCCTTTAAAACTCGTGAGGGCGCTTTCTAAAAACTAATTCGTTCAACCATTTTTACTAAAATATTATTGTGTAGAGGTATAAAAACATCTTTTAAACATTTTTGAAACGTGTAAACATTTTTTTTGTCAACGGCTGGTTCAAATAATTAAAATATTGTGGGCCCCGCAACAATTACAAATGGTTATATCTAAGGATATTTAAGCCGTCTCTCAACCGATTTTGAAAAAATAAAGTTTATTCTTTCATTAACTGTGGAGTGTATGCTCTTTCAAATTTGACACTCGGGTTTTCCTTACCGCACAACACATTTTGTCGGGCAGCGCCCTCTGTACCAAAAATTCAACTATCCTTTTAATCTTAAAGGGACCGTTCACTCGCAAATCATGGGGATTGAAGCGTGGCCCGACTCGGATATTCGGATAATATTCGGAATTCTCCGTACATCTTCGATAAACGACAGCGCAAATGCGGTGATGCAGGCAACTCGTACGCATGAATAGACCGCTTCTGTAATGTATGCAAATAATATGCGTATGACGTAAGACTCTCCGTTGGCAAGCTTAACAATAGTAACTAGGTCCGGCAAGCTAAGTTTGCCGGAGCTTGCCTAACACGGGGAGTCTGACGTCCTACGCATAATATTTGCATACATTACAGAAGCGGTTTATTGTGTGTAACTATATCCCTATGCAGCACGCATTCAAACGATACCCAGGGAGCAAACACCCCTTTTTTTAGGATATCAAACATGGAATGTTATAAAAGGTTGTGCACCAGAAATTTCTTCTAGGACCTTCTAGGATCACAACCTCGCGATCTAGCTACTGGAAATCCACAAAACGCGTATGAACGATTTAACCCCTAATGTACGTAAATAGCGCCTTAAATCCTTAGGGTTCATGAAGGTTTCTCTCTGCATTTTCAGCAATAACACTAAAACGCATACTAATATCATCAAATTGCTTCAGATTCGTGATCTGTAGGGTCTCGTGCATCGTTTGATACCACATTTGACCGCATCATATCTTTTTTAATATGTCACGTGTCAGTTTTAAGTCACGTGTCATACAAACAACATTAAATTGCATGTTCAATTATGTACAAAAACGCATTGAAATGTTAAGACTATTTGAAACGTTACACACTTTGTATTTGGAAGTCTTCAAATGGCATTCAATGTTATTGTGGAAAGTTTTTCAAATGATATAAAAAAAAGTAATAAAACAATAGAACACATAACGTATTAAAAACAATAAAATACATGAGAATATGAGTTCTTTATAGTGTATCTTTGGTATATGTTTTTACTAAATCATCATAATAGAAGTAAACGCATTTATTTATTTCACATCTTGATAATGAAATGCACATAATGTAGATATAGCAATATAGACTATGGAATGCAAATATGTAATAGGACTAAATATAGAATATCCATCATGAAAAAACCCTTACAATTTAGAACAATATCATTGTACTGTTTGAATCCGTGACATTGCATTATTGTCATTGATGGAGATCACAGATCCTACGGAGAAGCATCTCCTTTATTGAGAAAAGATCTTAAGAGCTTGTATATGGCAGCTTTCAAGATTTGAATCCTCGAACTGGTCAGGATGATGATTAACAGCTGCTATGGTTACATTAGGTGACTGCATGTGTCTCCAGGGCTCATAACAAATTGCCTTACTTGCCAATGACCAAGAATATCTAGCCGTATTTTGTAATAAGTGCATTATGATTACCCATCACTTAATGTAATGGTCAAAAGCGTGACACTAATTTCATAGGGATGAGTAAATTTGGGTAATGGTTTCCACATTTCAGGTATATACTACCCGAGTTAAGATCCGTCATTATACAGACACATGTAATGATGTCGTCATGGACATTGGTGACAACTCTGTGAGCCACTTAATACCCGAAACCACAGATAATCAAGAAACCAGTCTTCAGATTTGTGGATTAAAGACTAGGACTCGGACATGAAAATCCCCTTCCATTAATTGCTCAATTTATTCACACTTCCCTGGTCAAGTTGAATTAAGGGCAGATTTAAGCGGTTTATTCAAACACTGTTCACACTAAGGAACCTCAGAGCGTTTCCTGCAAAACATCTATGGTTAAAAAACTAAATGATTGTCGAGCACATCATTGTTACTCTTTAGCGGATGATGTACTGTACGTAAATTTATGCTGTTTAGTTTTAGAGGGATATCATTCAGCAAAATTCTTTAGTAGTATAAATCAACATATCCCAAAGTATAGTCTAGTGTATTTCACATTGGTGAAAATACCATAGAGTATATTATATTGGCATCTAAAAAGAACTGATTTCTTTATGTGATATGTCGTAGGAGGATGGTTGTTTAATGTGTCACTTTGTAGCTTGTCACTCTTTTAGGATCTTCATCAGGCTAGTCTTGATAACGATACTAACCCCCTTCCTTGAGTACAATGTGGGAATATTAGTGTACTTCTTGGCTTTTCTTCTTATTATGAATGGTAGTTGTTGAGCTTTACAAGAATGTCATCTAATCAGTGGGAAAGGACTCATCCCAAAGAAATGTCACCTTTCATACCCTGTATTTTGACTTTGTATTTCCAAACAATGTCGATACACCCTCGTTTCCCCAGCCCCCTATTATAACATTGAGTGCCAATCGCAACCAAATTGTATGCAGGTTTGTAATGTAAAATGCGACAATGCATAACAACAACATTTATTTGTTGAAATATTATACACAATAAAAAAAGAAAGCAAATACGGTTTATTATCATTGTAAACATTATTGATTTTATGGTTATTTTATGTATCTTTCTAGACCTAAACATATTTACAATGGCCTGCAATATATTATAAAGGTTTTGCTTGTAATAACGATTGGAAGGACACATGCCTTCAAATCATGAGTTCCCGAGTTCGGAACCAGAGAGTGCCCGGAAGGATGGAACGTGATTCTTTAGCACTGTTTTCGCATACAAGGTGCCAGGCTGGAAAACTCTCCAGGGAGTGGAAATGTGTACTTGTGTGCTGGATTTATTACAGTATGTATCCAATGCCTGGGAATCTGGGAGTAAAAATAATGATGCGCCGCAAGCGTCAAATAGACAGAACGTTCGCTAATGCAGCTACCTCATTGTCATTATAATTATACAATTATTACTCTTATGTGAGTTCCTTGTTTCAAATTATTTTGTTTTGTATTGATTTATCATTTGTTTTTCCAGTGTATGATATTAAAGGTAATGGTGAGTATTGGTAATTTCCAAAGTGCCCCTCAAAATTAATTGTAACGGATTTGGTTGATTTCAATTCCAAATGAAAGATCATCGAACAAAACATGGGAAATAATAATAATTCCCTTTCAAATGCTTTCATTGTTGTGAAATTTGCTTTCAAAATATGATATAAAAGGATTGACGCCCGGGTATCACTTTTTAGAGAACTCTAGCGCGAGGCCCTAACGTTCTAGGTGCTCCTGATACAGGACTGAAAATAGATAGTTTGTGCACGCTAATTGTGCTTAAAACTATACCTATGATACGGTACTTACCACCAATTCACTCTCCAATATGTGATCCAACTATAGGGCGGATTAAAATTATGATTTTCCCCTCCATTCCGCAAAATATCAGTGATATTATGCGCCTCATGGACTTCTATCCGTGTGTTAGAAAGACGAACGAACGGGGATTGCGGTTACACATGAATATGCACGGTACTATACTGTATTACCGTACGGCGCACTGCAGTCCCGTATTAGGACCTAGAACGCTATCGCTTCGCGCTAGAGTTAATTTGACACTTGAGTTGTAACGGCTATTTTTGAATGATAACAGAGGTTTTACTTTGTCGTTTGTAATTGTGCATACTTTTCGAGCATGGTGAAGTAATAACTATAATTGTACCGTAATCGTGCAGGTTTTGGTTACTAAAGTTAAGTTTGACCAATACTCACCATTATCTTTAAATGCCATTCAACATTTAATTTATGTTTTAACGGATATAAAATGTGTCATTCTATAATCTCAAACATTTCCATAAATTGTTGTCCATAAGAGTATGTGAAATTTCATTTTCTATGTCTGACACGTGACATATAAAGACACGTGACATAAAAGCCATAGATATAATTATATAAAAAGGCACAATTTGGAATCAAAAGATGCCCAAATATGTATAGAAGACATATCCAAAGAATTGCGATGATAGCAGCATGCGTATTGCAGTAATCTTGAAAATAACAGAGTAGAACATTAATGAACCCTAAGGATTTAAGGCGCTTTTAACGTACAGTAGGGATAAGATCCTTCATATGTGTGTTGTGGACTTCCAGTAGCTAGTTCGCGAGGTTGTGCACCTAGGTTGTGCTTCTACAAGGTCCTAGAAGACAATTATGGGCCCCAACCTTTTATAACATTCCATGTCTGTAAAACCCCCTTTGCTCCCTGGGTACGAACCAAAACGAACTCAACAACCCCACTAGCAAACCACCCCACCCTCGACTGAATTTTTGTTAGCATATCCAAGATTGCCGTTATGTGTACGGCTACAATAGGGGCAAGCGAATGGCATTGAGCGTACACGGATTGCGAGCGGACGCTCCCTTTAAAAATCACCAGTTTTGTCGCAATGTTTGTCAAACTGTATTACCAGTGGCGTAGCGTGGTCGGACTGATTGGGGGGGCACGAAAATTATTGGGGGGGCACACCTTATGTATTTCTTTGTTTTTTCAAAAAATGGCCCCTTATGTTTTCTATTGTTTTTTCGAAATTATTTGGGGGGGGGGGCACGTGCCCCCCCCCCCCCCCCGTGCCCCCCCCCCCCCCCGTAGCTACGCCACTGTGTATTACCATATTAGGTAAGCAAGACGCCCTCTTCTAAACACGTTATAATCCCACACATGACCGACCAACAAGCACTTGAGGTAGCTTGAATTAGAAATCTTTATTCAATCGAGAAAATATGTGGTAGTAATAGTGAAAAAGATAAATTGTATTTGTCCGCCACAATAGAACATGATGAGGCTATTCATCAGCTTTATTATACCCCACAATAGGCCACAAAGACGGGTTTCGTACGAGGGCATGCAGGGGCTGGGGTAGACAAGATTCTTGTCGAATTTATTGCTCTGTACTTCCCTCTCTATCCGAGAAATGTGCAATCATCATCCTGTCGTTGGGGTGCCCTGTCAATATCGCGGACGCTAGCAAAAACGTATAGATACAAGAAGCACGCGCGTGTAATAATGTGTGTATGTATTGTGTGCGCGTCCGATGTACAGTCGCTCGTAGTCGTGCGTGCCGCATAAGTCAGCCCAGGAAGTGGGGTAGGGCTGGGGCTGTATAGCGGGGTATTATAATAGCCCCCGATCAGAGTTAAAATTGGACATAATAGTCAAGCAAAAAGCACCTAAAATTCGGGCAAGACCATGTCATATTTGGGGAAATTCGCGTCGTATTTACGGGCGAAAATTTGCCAGGCGAAGGACGGGGGACATGCCCACCCCCTCCCCCCGAACATTTAAAAGTGGAGGGAATTGTCCCCCACCTTTTCACAAATGTATTCATTATGTATTTGCTTCCACAGATTGCACTACATAATTATTATGTGAAATTTCTGTCTGCAGGTCTGCACCAAATCGAACAAAAATTAAGCTCCAAAACTTACAAGTTTCGCTCCCTCACATGCACCCCCCCCCCCCTCCCCCTCCCCCGCCCCACGTGTGTTTAGAAGCTGTTGACGCGCCCTTGCATCTACGCGTAGAAATTTATCCTTTTCGGGCAGCTCGATATAAACGACATTTTCTTTCTTGTTTTGTTCCTCCTAGCTAGCTAGACTGAATAGGGGGAATACCGGGCGTATCAAAAAAAGCGTTACACTTTTGAAAAAATTGTCAACAATACATTTGTATATATTTATAAGATTTTTTCATGTCGATGGATGCCCAATGGTCTCATCTATCAAGTGCCACTAACAAAACAAATTTTCGTTCACGCTTGGGCGAACACTGACAGTTTTTGTTCAGTGTCAAAATGCCTTGCGCCAAATTGAAAGAAGAGGGACAATTAAACCAGCAGACCAAATAAGTACTCCCATTCAAACAAATTGCTCTTTGCCATAAATTTAAGAATATTTTATGATTGTGTAATTATTTTGTGGCAATTTTCTATCATAATTTAACTGATTTCATTGTTTTATGCATGGGAGAGAATCAATAATGGGTAATTACTTCAAGATCTTTTTTAAAGCACAGACACATCAAAACCACATGCCACTCATTCCATCCATCCATCAATCCATCAATCCATCAATCAATCCATCAATCAATCAATCCATCTATCAATCCAATCAATCAATCAATCAGCCCATCAATCTAGCAACATGAATACAATTATTTTGTTCATGCTTCTGGGTCATCTTTTGTATGTGTCACACTCAATGAAAGGATTTGAATCGTTAATGAGGACAGGCTGGAAATGTTGTCATTAACGATGCAAGTCCTTTCATTATCTATCAATCTATGGCTTATGTATTCTCACCCACGCATAAAGCAATGAGATCAGTTAAATTATGATAGAAAATTGCCACAAAATGATTACACTATCATAAAATAATCTTAAATTAATGGCAAAGAGCAATTTGTTTGAAAGAGAGTTCTTATTGGGTCTGCTGGTTTAATTGTCCCTCTTCTTTCAAATTGGCGCAAGCTATTTTTCACACCATGTACAAAAACAGTCAGTGTTCGCCCAAGCGTGAACGAAAATTTGTTTTGTTAGTGGCACTTGATAGATGAGACCATTGGGCATCCATCGACATGAACATTTTTTCTAAATATCGAAAAATGTAATTTTGAAAAAATGTTCAAAAGTGTAACGCTTTTTTTGATACGCTCTGTAGATCTCAGCCCCCCGTACACAAAATGGTTGTTTTGGAATTTGCAAAGTCTTTGTTCTTGGTTTGGATTTCCGCTTCCTCTTTCTGTCATTGTGGTCCTACGTACGCTACACCTATTTCGGAGTTGTGTTGTGTTTGCATGTGTGTGAAGGGAACCAACACGCAACAATAATATTCTTATAATTTTAGTAGTCCATTCCACCAATAAGTTCAGCACAATAGGTTTACAGACAAATTATATAATTCGAAAACGCATCATCATACTAAATAATATGTTTATGGGTCTGCAAACGAAGATCTATAGGACGAACGCACCGTCCGGGAATATATTGCCTCCAAACGTACGCGGGAATTGAATTAGCGCACTTGCAGAGTGACGTTAGGCGTATACGGAACCATGAGATCATGTTGGTTCCGTAAGTTGTGGTAATTAATTATATTGTTTATGCATTACACAACTCTTTACAAAGTGGTGAGCATCACACAGCGGTACAAACCATATAATCATGTGTTCTACTTTGCCTGGTGGTCCCCTTTAAAATAACTCAACACCCATATGAAAGAGCTTGCAAACGTCGCGCCCTGTACACTATGCCATTATGTTACTCTATGGGGGTGTTTCACAAAGATCCTAAGTGGGCCTTAAAAAGTATGAGAAGCCATTAGTTTCTTTGAACAAATTGTTGTAAAAGTCCTTTTTCAAAGGCATAAAGTGTTGATTCAAATCATTAATATTTTCTATTATTAAGGAAAGTTCATGTTCTTGAAGTTCTTTATGAAAAGTCTAAAATTCATGCTTTTTTGCTTATCAATATATTGTATTCCAAGGCTACAAATGGTTAAGTTATGTTAAGTCCAACTTAGAGTTAATTTAAACTTTGGGTTAGAGGCATGGATGAGGGGTGGGGGGGGGGGGGGGGGGGGAGGGTGGACTTACCTTTAATCCGATCGTTTCCGGAGTATGTGAGAAGCTCGTCATCTGTTAGGGATCCATGAAACTGAACAAGGACATAAAGAATCAAAGTTATGAATACACGCATTGCTCCCAAGGGAGCAGAAAGTGCACATTACGTGTGGATTGACCTCGAGTGTGTCCGATGACCGGGGTAATAGTTTATTTAAAGCGCTTAGAGATAATTATCAATCATATTTACCGCTATATAAATCGAAATCATTATAGTATTGTTAATCGACCAGGACAGCATGATTGAATTTATAGCAGACGTGACGTCAAATATTACTCTCATTAATATAAATGAATGAAAATGACCAAAGGAAAATAGGCTTCGCCGGCTTCTTCTTTCGTATCCGACATCTACAATCGAACCCGAGACCTCCAGATTGCTAGACCGGCCGGTGAGCCACCGAGACTCTTAAATGGCAACGGAGATTATTACATATCTACATGTATATTATTATTGCTGCATGAATTCACAAAAGGTGATTTCTTCACTTTAAAGGGATAGTAACATTTGTCTAAATTGACAAAACTTACTTACATTTAGCAGCTTTGTTGTATTGTATTACCAAAAGATTGAAGAATTGATCACGTTTCGGTTTTCCGAAATTCTCTTTCGTTAGATATATTTACGATTGAGGTGAACGGATTTAATAGTCCACTGTGACTGGACAATTATTAATTCTGTACAAAGTCAGTGCAATGAGTTTGCGATACATCACTTTAATTGTTGCTCATTACTTAGTCATATGAATGATATGATACCGTTTTGACGTTAGGTTTTCACTCGTTACTTATAGTGGACATCACAGAAATACACATTTTATCAACACTTCACTAGTTTTTGCACATGTCAACAAACCAATATACTAGATTCTTTTTATCGCTTTTATAATCCGGAAGAAAGGAATCTACATTTGATTTAAATATATGTATACGACTACTTTGCACTATAAGAGAATGTGGATTCATCTGAGATCTAGCCTTGATGAGAAAGAATGAAACACACCAAACGAAAAGAGGGAAAACTCCATTTTCGAGTGAAAAAGGAATGATCATTTACTCGGGGAAGACTGAAGCACCTCTGCTTCAGAAGATAGGCAATTGTATAATTATTTTTGAATTATTGCGAGCCTAGCCCTGGAGTAACAATGAACGATCATCATGATAAACAATGAAGACTCAGTCCAACAACAATGCAATTAATTGTTGTCCTGATTCGAAATGATTTCATTTTGGTATAATATAAATTAGGTGAGTAATTTCAAAACGGTTGTGAATGAGTTTCAATTTATTTTATAATCATATAGTTAATCTATGATTCTGTCCGAGATAGGAGCCAAAAAATAACGTAATTTCGAATATAACTCACGGTTAAGACAAATAAATACTCCATCCAGAAATGTATTTACAGGGTGAACACTTTTTGATTTCTTCTTATAATATGTTTGACACCTTTTGGTTAATCCATTCTTTCTCGCATCGTCTAGAAGTCTAGTTAAAGGCATCTTAGCCTGCTATCTAAAGGGAGCTGTAGTGTAGTGTCTTGAAAATATCTCAATTTGTTACAAATTATATGCGTTATATAAATCACATTGTATTGTTATTAGCATTAGTGATATCAATATGACATAATACATATGACTTTTAAGCTATTGGCCATGTATATACAGGGGTACATGTTCACATTTGTTCGCGAAAATGAAAAAAAGGGTGCATATTTCATGAGTTTGTTTGCCATGATAAAAAGGGTACAGATGTTATACATCCTTGCGACGAAATGTGAAAACAGGAACCCTTTTCGTGGATAGCAACACATTTGTGTTTCAGTCGATGTGTACTTGCTTGTAAGGTAAGGTGGACTCATGCATAATTTCATTTCAGTACAGTACGGTTTAACTAAAAATTCAATTTGTTTCTTACAAAATCAAAATTTAAAGGGATAGTTGAGTTTTGGTATAGAGGGCGCTACACAAAATAATTTGTTTGTGAGATAATGAAATACTGAGTGTCAAATTCGAAAGAGCATACAATTTTAATGACATAATAAACTTTATATGAGCAAAATCGGTTCAGAAATGGCTAAAATATCCATAAACGTAATCATTTGTAATAAATGTCGGGCCCCACAATTATTCAACAATTTTGAACCAGCCGTTAAATGTTTCCGTTTTAGCATGGTGGAGTTATAATTAGTTTGTAATGTAATGGTGCAGGTATTGCTTACTAAAATTCAGTTTGACCAAAACTATGTACTCTCTTTACCAGAACTCAACTATCCCTTTAACTATGACACCTTTCTTATTGGACAGTTTTGTATAGTCTGCAATGATTACTTGAATTATATATACCACATTTCATCAAATTTGTAATCATAATTATAAAACTTATAATTCACCTTTTATTAAAGTCAAATTATTAATAATGTGATTATAATGCCCCTTTTGTCATTTGAATATAGGGCCGGAGTTAGGGTTTCAATAGAGGTAAAAATCTTGTGAAAATGATTTTTGTTTTACTAATATCAATTTAGTAGGTCTCGATCGGGTTGGATTTCCTGCGAAGACTAAGTTTTTTTGCTAATTTTTCTAATTGGTATATTTCGGGTCAGTTTACACTTTCTTTAATAATTTTACTTTATACGAAAAGGCTTACCTCTGAAAGGCACGAGCTCATGTGAAGGAGCCCACATAGAAGGAGAAAAGACACCAACAAAGCGTACCGCCTCATCTTTAACATAAATGATAACACAATGTTAAAACAGCCGCTGAAATAGGGTTAGAGGGGCGTGAAAGGCTATGGGACAAACTATTCCCCCTGCCACCGCTCCTCAGTAGCCCGCGCTCAGGAATGCAGATATAATACACTTCCAATGTTTCACTACTCCATATAGAATATCTTCACATAAAAGATGCCATAAGTCCACCGATGCTTATTTAGATAATAAGTTGTATCATGAAGTTAAATCCTCACTCAAGTTTTGATTTACGTCGATTCAAAAGCTGATTTACATCTCTGATATACATGTACTGTATAAATCATGTCCCCCAAAATGTCTGTGAAGTTCCACCCACTCACAATTGCATGATGTTCATTCGAAGCTTTACATCTGCCAATGCAAATGCGCCACTTACAATAGATAGCAGGTAGGCGCAGGTCCTACCTTCAAACCGCAGTGGTAGTTCGAAATGCACAGGCAATGCACGAATGATGCGATCAAAGGTATATGTTTGTTACCGTGGATCGATGATTCATGGTATATTGTTAATACTCTTTATTATGATTACCCAGGGTAATCATATTCATGAGAAGGGCCAGGGGAAAGGTGAATATCTCATGCTCCGGTGATCACCACGAACACAACATTGTATCAGTTTGTGGTTAGATCCCCTTTGTGTAAGTCCCCCGACTTACACAAAGGGGATCTAACCACAAACTGATACAATGTTGTATCGATTCAAGGGGAGGGAACGGGGGGGGGGGGGGGGGGGGGCGGCAGTGACCCCTCCAAGAATAAAGATTTGCCCCTTCCGCACCCACTCCCAAATAATTCCGAAAAGGGAGGTTAAAACATAACTTTCAATAATCAACCTTTAAACAAATTGTTTTTACTTTGGAAAAAACACTTGGGTTTTCCCGCGCTCTTCAATAATACAGTGCAGTTTCTGATCAAGCTTATGATTTATACCTATCGCAAGTTTACGGAAACTTGTATTCAAGTTCAAGTTCATTCTTTTTTGAAGAGCGTATTGGTATGTCACCCAAATCTGTCATTCAATCAAGAAATAGCCGAAATCATTATTCACCCGCGGAAGCCGGGCTCCGCCCATTGGACCATCTACTACCTATCTCGATAGTTCTAAACTGCTGATATCCAAAGGTTTTTTTTTTACTCCGCCGTTCCCTAGACCCATTGGGGTTGCATTAGGTTGAAAAGTATTCACTGATATGCCGTAAAGTACGGTTTCAGTTCAGAGTCGTTTTAACTCTGAAGGTCTGGGCAATTCAAATTCTATTTTGACTCTTCAGAAACGAACCGCATGAGTTCTAGCATTTATAGATTTCAGATAATCCTTCAGGTCCACTACTTTTGTACTAATCTGCATAATCATTCATGATGTGATATACTAATCTGCCACATCAATTTATTGAATACTATTCATTTCTTGCTCATCCTATTGAAATGGAATACAGAGAAAATTAATAACCGCTATATGAACAGCGGTGTGGTGCGAATCTTTATGGTTAAACAAAGTAACAGTTACGCCAATCGACACGTGAAGCACGCTAGCAAACATAGAGATCTGCAAATTGTGGTGGCATTATAGGGATATGTTGGGCACATTTTGGCCCAAATGTCCCTAAGACTCCCTATACAGGGAGGCCCCCAAAAAACGGAACGGGGCACTTCCCAAAATATAGTACCAAAATGTTTATGTCCATCGGATAGGGTGTCTTTTCAAATGAACAACGATACCAAGAACAGTCAATTTGGTCGTGTAGTTCTTGTTTTAGGGCGCTGTAAGTGACACCATGTCAGGTTCTCTTTTTTGTCAATTTTTACCGAACCAGTGCTTGATAAATCGCACTCCCTGCCCGTAATACCATTCAACGACCATGCCCATTCTCTCGGCACACGGCTGAGTGCACACTAACAATGGCGCGCATTGTTCAACGCTATGAAAGGTGATACTTGCGATTTATCAAGCACTGGCTCGGTAAAAATTGACAAAAAAGAGAACCTGACATGGTGTCACTCACAGCGCCCTAAAACAAAAACTACAAGACCAAATTGACTGTTCTTGGTTTCGTTGTTCATTTGAAAAGACACCCTACCCGATGGAAATAAACATTTTGGTACTATATTTTGGGAAGTGTCCCGTTCCGTTTTTTTTTTGGGCCACCCTGTATACAGGTATAGGGAGTCTTAGGGACAGTACAATGAGTTAGTGAATATCACTTTGCATTTTTGCTCATATCTCGGCCAAAAAACATCCAATTAACGTGTCATTTTCACACATTACTGTGTGGACATATCAGATCACTCCAATGCACATTTAATTAATAAGTCATCACGTTTTGCACTTGCCAACAAAGATACTAGATCCCTTTAAGAATAATTAAATGCAGAGATATATGATAAAAGTTTCATGGAGTTATTTCGAACATTGGAACGCTAAAGTATTGAACTTCAAGTTATATAGGAATTATGATGATGCGGTTTATTTTTCACTCACTATATAGTTGCATGCACCAGATATTAACTAGTCTCAGCAATAATACACTGGCACTGCTTTTAAAAATCAGTCATGTCTATCCCGAATGGTAGACATTTCAGAAATGTTATTGTGTTTGATTCTTAATAACTCTTTACACTCATCAATTATCCTGTTCTTTTACTTTTAGGGAATAGGAGCGAATATTGTAAAGCTTTTGTGCGAGGGGTTCCCCCACAACTTAGCTTAAAGGTGTACCTGTAAAGTGTCAGATATTGCCCAAAATGACATTTGAGACTTCAATCCTGTACCAAAATCATTGTAAGATATGTCCGAATGATGTGAGAAAGTTTCATTGAAAATGAACACTGATTTCCTGGTTAAAAAGGCGAAAATATGCGTCAGCTTTTACAACGGACGTTTATGCGGTTTATGACCGTTAATTAACGCTTTTGAGCTGAATTATAGATATCGTCATACTAAAGGGGCATTTAAAAAAAAATCTAACCCTATTTTATTATTCTCTTACCATAAGCTAAACAACACGGTAGAAGAGAAACAAGGAAGCTCCAAGTAATTTTCGTGGAGTTAGACACTTTACAGTCATCCCTTTAAAATAAGACTGAATGTAGTATATATTTGGCAAATAAAACAAAATTGCGTTGTTCTGTATACCCAATGCCCTCAATTATTGAACTCCACAAATGTGTTAAATATATAACATCCAATAAAGTCTGTATTTGTTTGTCAAAAGTACACCAAAGCATTTCCGCTTACTGTTACTAATATAAGGTGCATATTTCTATTAGACAGAAACATAAATTCCGGCGGCCGGTGTCGGCGCATAATCTGTCTGAGCGGATAGCCTGTCTGGGCCGCAGGATATGCTAGCATATCCTGACGGATTCGTCAGCTTGTGCTAGGATATGCTGTCGGACGGACAGACTGCTCCTAGAGACAAGCTATACTAGTACAGACTGCCCTCATACTAGAGGCAAGGTGGCATTATAGGGACATTTTGGCAAATTTTGGCCAAAGTTTTGCCTTTGCCTAATTATAGTAATGGCAATAGCGTTCAAACCCCCCCCCCCCCCCCCCCCCCCTTTGAACCAAAAAATGACTATTTTGGGGGAATTCCCCCCTTCAAATTTTAACCGGTCTCGAGACCAAATTTTAGCGGTCTCGACCGTCATTTTCGATGGTCTCGGCCTCGAAAACGAAAATGTCGACAATTTTCTACGACGACTACCCCCACCCCCCCCCCCCCCCCCCGCTTACAGGATTCTCAACCATTGGGTCTTGGTCTCGGCCATGTTGGGGTTATAACTATTAGTTTGTAATGTAATGGTGCAGGTTTTGGTTACTAAAATTCAGTTTGACCAAAACTGTACTATTCGTTTAATCAATGGATATAGGTCAATTCGTATAACGATATCTTATATAGAAATATGATCGCTACAAACTGGGTAATGCTGTTATATTATAACCTGTGATTAAACTTAAAGGGATAGTTGAGTTTTGGTAAAGAGAGTACAGTTTTGGTCAAACTGAATTTTAGTAACCAAAACCTGCACCATTACATTACAAACTAACAGTTATAACTAGGTTATAACTCCACCATGCTCGAAAGGAATGCAAATGACTAAGTAAAAAGCCTATTATCATTCAAAACGAGCTGATCAAACTTAAAGGGATAGCCCCTCTTTTGCAAGCCAAATTTCAAAAGTTGCGAGATTATTGTCTTGAAAGAAAATGTCATTTGATAGCATGCCTGAACAAAATAGGGCTTGAAATCTCTTTTTCCTGGAGTTATAGAGCTAAAACTAATAAACCATCGTCCAACGGTTAATTGTGCACTAATATGTATATTCACCCAGTGAGGAAGTTCGTACACGGATTCCACGGAGTACCACAACGCTATGCGTGACCCCTACGTGACCCGCGCTAGGTACGTGACCCGCGCATATATAACAATGTCATGACCGAATACTGTACAAAATAACCAAACCTCGCTTAAACTGACTACATGTTATTATGTATTCTTAATTTTTGAGATTTTTTCCCGTGACATACCTTTACAAATGTCGGCTTCACAATACCTTTACAAGAATAAGTACAATATTATTGTAATATTATGCTAAATCAGTTAAACTCTTTTCTTGACCGATATATAGTTTGATGGAGGGAGGCGTTCGTTTTTCATTCGTAGAATCCAAATTTCAGGGCTGCTCGATCTGATATTTTTTTGTGTGTGTGTTACATTCATTCTCATCCGTCAACTGGAAACTGTTCAGACGTTTTGTAAAAGAGGGACTGTCCCTTCAAGAGGGCACTCTCTCAAAACTCATTGGTTTTATCCATTTTAAATAAAATATTGTCCATGTGATGTTTTGTTGAAAAAGTGAATCGATAGACACATAATCAACAACTATTTAAAAACCTCTTTTGTAAATTTTTGAAAAGAGGAAGCATTTAAAAAAAAATTAACGGCTGGTTCAAAATTCTCTAATAATTGTGGGTCCCCACATTTATTACAAATGGTTTGTTTATGGATATTTCAGCCATTTCTGAACCGATTTTGATCAAATAAAGTTATTCTGTCATTAAAATATTATGCTCTTTCAATTTTGACACTCAGTTTTTCATTATCTCACAAAAAATTATTTGGTGTAGCGCCCTCTATACCAAAACTCAACTACACCTTTAATATAGATCTGCTAAACAAAACTCGAAACCCTCAAATGAGAATCGCCCCCTCGCCAGGTGTCCAGAGATAGAGCTGTGTGAAAGCCCTTCCGTATTGTCCGGCGTAACGTGACGCCATTATCTGAATGAAGCTATTGTCCATTCATCACCCCCAGGGTGCGGAATGACATTAGCGTTGAAACTGTCACTGTCGCTGGTCAAACAATGGACATCGGTCAGTAGGCCGCACGTCATTGGTCAGTGTGTGTATTGATGGACGTGAGGTGATGAGCAGAGCGGCGCGCGGTCAAGATCACAAATCTCTCAGATCGTCCGCGATGAAAAGCGTTCTAAACCCTCTATATTCTCCCTGGCCTGTCAATATACTACGCCTTATTCAACTAGAAGTGTCAAGTACATGAAATTAAATTTGTTTTCGCGATAGTGACAATCGACAGGAAATCTTACCGGATTGCAAAGGGGAAGTTGCCTAAAGTTACTAGATTATCGAGCACACAAGTCAGTACACAAACTAAAAATAGTAAACTCTTTCCAAAGAACAACTAGATAACACCCCTGCCCCTGGCTATCACTCGACCAACATGTATTTTATCATCGAGTTCTCATCCTTATTTGCTAATAAACAATATAACGGGCCAAAATGAATGTAATTTATTCAACCCTTTTCTCATTCAAATAACGCACGTTGATGACAACTTAGAAAATGGTAGTTAACCGTTTTATTAAGGCAACAGAAATATAACATTAATGCATTTAATAAACACAAATAGTAAGCCCCCGCCCCCCCCCCCCCCCCCGCCTCTGAACCACTCCTCATAATTGTTTTAACCGAGAAGTGTTTTTAAGATGCCGTCTTAACAACATATTTATACAGTTATTTTTTTCCTTGGTGAAGAAAATCCTCAACACATACTTGAAGCCCTAGCCGTTATCACATTACCCCTTTGTATTACCATGGAAGCATGGGTAAGCTTTCGGCTTTCCAAATTTCTCTTCTTGAAATTTCCAGATTAAACTTTATTAGTAGCTAATGGATAATTATAACTGTGTTCAACGTCAATGCAATGACTTGAGAATATTACGTCGAATTTCGTTCATTATTCGGTCATATTTGATAGTTTTGCACATGTTATCGAAGTAACAAGATCCTTAAAACGGAATTAGTAACATTGTCAAAATACTCAAATTTATGTATTATCTCAAACATGAACAAAATCATGCAAGGTGGTTTGTCATATTCAATGTCATGGTTGTCCATGACCATGTGAGCTCAGGGATATCATTCTCAAAACACACTATAGACCCATTACACCATGCACGCTGTCAGGAACATCCTTTTGTTAGTCCGTCAACTCTTACCCATTGAACGCCATCGCCCAGCGAGAGCTGTGATTCGTCCTCGCGCTGTCAAGGTCTATCTCCGGACAATGGACATATCTGCCGGAGATTGGGCATTTGTCCTTGATTGACGGACGCGACAGGTCTGGCTGGCCGATCGGGCGGCGAGCGGTGAGGATTAAAGACCGCTCTGATCTTCTGCCTCTATTCAACTAGTTGAGCCGTTTATCTCGGCTTGGACAATACAAGAAGCTTGACAGGGGGACGTACGAATGGGCCTCCCTATAAATACCAGCCAACATTGTTGGTCGGTAGCACTGTCGTAGAACTGATCTAATTTGTCCAGATACAAATCACATCGAGTATACCAATTCCAGATCTAACGGGATTATTTATCAATTCATCGTACAAGATGACATCAAACATTACTTCTAAATATTTGCAGCTCCCTGCCGAGTCTGCAGGGATCAGGAAGCCGAGCCCACTGGTGATGCTGGCTGCAACATGCCAGAAGTTTGGACGATCGAAGCGTGTGGCAACAAGACGAATGGCAAGAACACCTTCACCACAACCTACCACCACAACGTTCCCCCAGCCACCGGTTGCCTCTGAGATGATGTGCCAAAGGCTACCGCCGACTCCACCACCGTCTCCTCGTCAACTCGCCGCTTCGCCATCTCCACCACCGATCAGCCCGTCAGTCTCGCCTCTGCCCGGCTACGCCTCGCCAGTGCCGTACTGCGTCTCGCCGGTCCTGTACCACCGCCCCGCCCCGTGCTACTCGATGTACCCTCCGCCAGCTCTCCGCCACACACCCTACACCATGACAGTACCAGCAAGACAGCTTGTGGTACCTTCAGTGAACTGCGTCGATGCATGCTGCCTCACCTCAAGCTACGTCTCACCAGCAATCTACCGACATCACAGCGTCGCGTCTCAGCTGCCGTCGTCACCCTTCGAGTTCGGCATCTACCCTCATCACGACCAGCAGGATGTCGTCTTGGCCTCAGCTCTAAATACACCAGTTTGCCGTCATCGCCCTCATCAGCAGTTGGTCATCGAGCGGACATCGACGACCCGCGAGGAGGACGAGATCATCGATGTCGTGTCGCTGTAGAACTTATTGAAAAACAAACTCGATTGAAATTGAAAATCACATGTGGTGATGAATTTACTTTATCTCTTATTTGCCTTGCCGTATTTAGCTGATGCAATACATTTCACTGAAATGAATATAATATTTGTATATTTTGCCTAATTGTTATCGCTGACTTTGTGAAAATGGTCAAATAATGATCGTGTGACTTCGTGACGATATTGTTGTATTGTATGTATGTGTGACGATGGTGATGTGTATTGTGTATGTGAAAACATTTGGGCACTATGGAAGAATATGAAAGTACTAAACATCCTTAAAAAACAACTATTTGCAATACATCGAATTGCCTATTAATGTTAACCGGGTTAGTAAATGGTTATGGATCAGGCATCATTAAGATATGTCATCTATTAATATGATTTACATAATAACTCCTAAAATAGGAATCACCCCCTCAGACATGTCATTGATACCCATTCAACTGGGGGGGGGGGGGGGGGGGGTGATCTAATCAAAATAATTTCTTAATACAAATTTCAAATCAGTATGAATATATAATGCCACACCACCCCCTCTACCATCTTTTCTATCAATACGAATTATTTTATGATTTGGAATATTATAAATATCTGGAGAGTTAGAATGTAACCAAGTTTCAGAAATTGAAATGACAGAAAAATTAAAAATGTTCATTAAATTCAAAAATGTTTCAAAAGAGTCAAAATGTTTATTAATACTTCTAGAATTAATATGCAGTAAGCTCAAATTATTATTATTATTATTATTATTATTATTATCATCTATACGTTTATGGTCTTTAGAAAAGACCGCCAAAAAGTCCTGAACAGTGTATTATCTTTTCTTACCACGACACACGCCGTCGCCGTTATCTGCAGTCATCTGTTGACAGTCACACCTGAAGCCCCCATTCAGATTCACACACACCCGATTATCTGATTGAATACAGTTGTGAGTACCTTCTGTACATTCATCGATGTCTACAATATACGTTATAATAATAAAAACAAAACAAAGCATACAATGAAGTTATATCAATGTTTAATAAAAATGCTATATGAAATGTCACCTTTCAAACGTTAAATGTATTATTGGTAGGTTTTAGAATACAAATTGCTGGTCGACTTTGAACATATTTGTTTTATTATTATTATCATTGCTAATATAATAACGATTATTATTGTTATAATAATGATTTTCGAATAACATCAATCGTATATACCTTCACACACAGCCGAGGGTGGGTTGTTCCTATATCCCGACGAACAGTTGCACTGATATCCGCCATCTACGTTATGACAAATTGAAACTGCTTCATTGCAGTCATATGTACCACCTGTGCACTCGTCAAAATCTAGATAGGGGAAATACAAGTAGACATTGAGAAGTAGAACAAAGTATTTGACAAATCGTCAAAATGTTAACTGATAAACAGTTACATTGTTGTTTCTCGTGTATGCTATAGAACAATGACAATATTATATGGCTTTAAGTGATCCATCAGCATTTCCTCAAATTTGGTGATAAAACAAAATAAATCTCTTGGATTTTTCTCATTCGTAAAATTCTATTCAGTAAAGTATATATTTCTAGTTATAAAGAAGTGTGTAAACAAAATATCGCAGTTTAGAAATTACTTTGAAATCTTGCAACATTTCAGTTTGGTTTCTGCTATAATAGATTATGCACGCATTAACAAGTCTTAACAACTTTCCTAACACACTTACTAGCAATGATCATGACATGTATGTATTGTTTTATATGTATTATCTTGTATAATTACTAGTTTACACTTAAACTCTTTTGTACATACAATTTGAGTATCGGAATAAATTATATCTCTGTAATAACCAGCTCAGATTTTTGAAATTATTGTCCTCTTCTGTTACAAAACTACTCATTAGGGTGCACATTCATTTTTGGTTTGTTAATATTCAATCCAAAAGATGGCTGTGATATGAGCCAAGTATACGTACTTCGGTTAATTCTGTATCAAAATATGATAGAACATGTGAAATATAGATCTTGTAATCGAAGTGGAAACCATTACGTAACAATCATGAACATGGGTCTTGACAATTAGCATATATACATGCATATGGAAATAGTTTAAGAATTCACGACCAGGTATTATTCAATTATGATATCATTGCAAAGGAAAATAGTTGCAACGTGTAATCATGATAAAACATACCACTGCAGTCGGTCCCTGATAGAATGAAACCCTGTAGACATGTACAGATGGCGGATCCATCCGTATTACTGCAGTTCTCATTCGACGCACAGTAATTGGCGTCTAGACATTCGTCGATGTCTGAAATGAGAGGAGTAACATTGCATTATTAGAATAAAGCAATATTAATATCGTTATGAGGTATGAAATCAACGTAACTAATCACTTATGAAATGACAATGTTACACCGTACATACCAATATTTCAGTGTAATTCTCATTTTTAGTTGTCAATAATGATGTTGAATTACATAAAAGCTACTTTTCATGTAATATACAATGTATACAAAACAGAATAAATAAATAAATAAAGAAGAGCTACATTGTGATTTAAAATCACTCGATAAAATATCCCTTCTACCTAGTATCCAACATTGGAATGTTCACAACAACTTTCTCAGAGTACATTGCATTCTCCCAATATCGATATTTCGTGGTGATTCGAACGTACTGTTAAGGTACATAACGATTACAGTAGCGTGCAGTCATCCAATAATAGTAGTTACTTATTAAACAAAATTAATTAAACATTCAAAGTTACCTCGATATGAAATCCCATCTCCCTCGTATCCCGCATTGCATTCACATTCGTATTCAGGAGCAGTGTTCATACATATCGCACTGTCATGACAACTGTGCAGGCGTTCAGCACATTCATCGATGTCCGTGCAGTTTGTGTAGGGGTCTCCGCGGTAACCTGTGTTACAGGTACAGCGATAGGAACCCTCGGTGTCATCGCACTGAGCATTGGTGCCGCATGGGCCCGGTGAAGTAGAGCATTCGTTTTCATCTAAAATGATAAACAATTAAAATTGTCTTTTAACAATTGAGACACATCACCGTGTTAATACAAACGCACATTGGTATCACAACACAAAAGCTAAACATGGGCTTTAAATAATGTTAAAAGGGCTTTTTTGTTCAAAATAAATGAGGGGGCCCAATGAGGCTCCGGTTCCATTCTCTACACAATCCTTGTAAATTAATTAGTCATGTAAAATAATGTTTCCTCGCAATATATTCATCCGCGAAACATGTTGTCGTATCATTTGTACAAATTAAATTTCATCAAGGCCGGTTATTTGTATCCTTAAAATATTTATTTTTCTACAAGGCTGAGGAGAGTGAGTGTAAGCAAATCATTCCCTAAGTAGTCAATAACGCACTCTTCTGCCTCTATTCAACTAGTTGAGCCGTTTATCTCGGCTTGGACAATACAAGAAGCTTGACAGGGGGACGTACGAATGGGCCTCCCTATAAATACCAGCCAACACTGTTGGTCGGTAGCACTGTCGCTTCGAACTTCACATTGAACTGATCTAATTTGTCCAGATACAAATCACATCGAGTATACCAATTCCAGATCTAACGGGATTATTTATCAATTCATCGTACAAGATGACATCAAACATTACTTCTAAATATTTGCAGCTCCCTGCCGAGTCTGCAGGGATCAGGAAGCCGAGCCCACTGGTGATGTTGGCTGCAACATGCCAGAAGTTTTGACGATCGCCGCGTGTGGCAACAAGACGAATGGCAAGAACACCTTCACCACAACCTACCACCACAACGTTCCCCCAGCCACCGGTTGCCTCTGAGATGATGTGCCAAAGGCTACCGCCGACTCCACCACCGTCTCCTCGTCAACTCGCCGCTTCGCCATCTCCACCACCGATCAGCCCGTCAGTCTCGCCTCTGCCCGGCTACGCCTCGCCAGTGCCGTACTGCGTCTCGCCGGTCCTGTACCACCGCCCCGCCCCGTGCTACTCGATGTACCCTCCGCCAGCTCTCCGCCACACACCCTACACCATGACAGTACCAGCAAGACAGCTTGTGGTACCTTCAGTGAACTGCGTCGATGCATGCTGCCTCACCTCAAGCTACGTCTCACCAGCAATCTACCGACATCACAGCGTCGCGTCTCAGCTGCCGTCGTCACCCTTCGAGTTCGGCATCTACCCTCATCACGACCAGCAGGATGTCGTCTTGGCCTCAGCTCTAAAGACACCAGTTTGCCGTCATCGCCCTCATCAGCAGTTGGTCATCGAGCGGACATCGACGACCCGCGAGGAGGACGAGATCATCGATGTCGTGTCGCTGTAGAACTTATTGAAAAACAAACTCGATTGAAATTGAAAATCACATGTGGTGATGAATCTTTTCTTACCACGACACACGCCGTCGCCGTTATCTGCAGTCATCTGTTGACAGTCACACCTGAAGCCCCCATTCAGATTCACACACACCCGATTATCTGATTGAATACAGTTGTGAGTACCTTCTGTACATTCATCGATGTCTACAATATACGTTTTAATAATAAAAACAAAACAAAGCATATAATGAAGTTATATCAATGTTTAATAAAAATGCTATATGAAATGTCACCTTTCAAACGTTAAATGTATTATTGGTAGGTTTTTAGAATACAAATTGCTGGTCGACTTTGAACATATTTGTTTTATTATTATTATCATTGCTAATATAATAAGGATTATTATTGTTATAATAATGATTTTCGAATAACATCAATCGTATATACATTCACACACAGCCGAGGGTGGGTTGTTCCTATATCCCGACGAACAGTTGCACTGATATCCGCCATCTACGTTATGACAAATTGAAACTGCTTCAACTGCTTCAACAGTTACATTGTTGTTTCTCGTGTATGCTATAGAACAATGACAATATTATATGGCTTTAAGTGATCCATCAGCATTTCCTCAAATTTGGTGATAAAACAAAATAAATCTCTTGGATTTTTCTCATTCGTAAAATTCTATTCAGTAAAGTATATATTTCTAGTTATAAAGAAGTGTGTAAACAAAATATCGCAGTTTAGAAATTACTTTGAAATCTTGCAACATTTCAGTTTGGTTTCTGCTATAATAGATTATGCACGCATTAACAAGTCTTAACAACTTTCCTAACACACTTACTAGCAATGATCATGACATGTATGTATTGTTTTATATGTATTATCTTGTATAATTACTAGTTTACACTTAAACTCTTTTGTACATACAATTTGAGTATCGGAATAGATTATAGCACATGTGTCTAGAGTGTGCTAGATTTCAATGTATCTCTGTAATGTATCTCTGTAATAACCAGCTCAGATTTTTGAAATTATTGTCCTCTTCTGTTACAAAACTACTCATTAGGGTGCACATTCATTTTTGGTTTGTTAATATTCAATCCAAAAGATGGCTGTGATATGAGCCAAGTATACGTACTTCGGTTAATTCTGTATCAAAATATGATAGAACATGTGAAATATAGATCTTGTAATCGAAGTGGAAACCATTACGTAACAATCATGAACATGGGTCTTGACAATTATCATATATACATGCATATGGAAGTAGTTTAAAGAATTCACGACCAGGTATTATTCAATTATGATATCATTGCAAAGGAAAATAGTTGCAACGTGTAATCATGATAAAACATACCACTGCAGTCGGTCCCTGATAGAATGAAACCCTGTAGACATGTACAGATGGCGGATCCATCCGTATTACTGCAGTTCTCATTCGACGCACAGTAATTGGCGTCTAGACATTCGTCGATGTCTGAAATGAGAGGAGTAACATTGCATTATTAGAATAAAGCAATATTAATATCGTTATGAGGTATTAAATCAACATAACTAATCACTGATGAAATGACAATGTTACACCGTACATACCAATATTTCAGGGTAAGTCTAATTTTTAGTTGTCAATAATGATGTTGAATTACATAAAAGCTACTTTTCATGTAATATACAATGTATACAAAACAGAATAAATAAATAAAGAAGAGCTACATTGTGATTTAAAATCACTCGATAAAATATCCCTTCTACCTAGTATCCAACATTGCAATGTTTACAACAATTTTCTCGGAGTACATTGCATTTTCCCAATATCGATATTTCGTGGTGATTCGAACGTTTGAGTACTGTTAAGGTACATAACGATTACAGTGGCGTGCAGTCATCCAATAATAGTAGTTACTTATTAAACAAAATTAATTAAACATTCAAAGTTACCTCGACACGAAATCCCATCTCCCTCGTATCCCGCATTGCATTCACATTCGTATTCAGGAGCAGTGCTCATACATATCGCACTGTCATGACAACTGTGCAGGCGTTCAGCACATTCATCGATGTCCGTGCAGTTTGTGTAGGGGTCTCCGCGGTAACCTGTGTTACAGTTACAGAGATAGGAACCCTCGGTGTCATCGCACTGAGCATTGGTGCCGCATGGGCCCGGTGAAGTAGAGCATTAGTTTTCATCTAAAATGATAAACAATTAAAATTGTCTTTTAACAATTGAGACACATCACCGTGTAAATACAAACGCACATTGGTATCACAACACAAAAGCTAAACATGGGCTTTAAATAATGTCAAAAGGGCTTTTTTGTTCAAAATAAATAAGGGGGCGCAATGAGGCTCCGGTTCCATTCTCTACACAATCCTTGTAAATTAATTAGTCATGTAAAATAATGTTTCCTCGCAATATATTCATCCGCGAAACATGTTGTCGTATCATTTGTACAAATTAAATTTCATCAAGGCCGGTTATTTGTATCCTTAAAATATTTTTTTTTCTACAAGGCTGAGGAGAGTGAGTGTAGGCAAATCATTCCCTAAGTAGTCAATAACGCACTCTTTCCCTAAACCCACTTAAGTTAAGACTAAACCTTAATACTCACCCGCACAGAAAGTTCCATTTCCGGTGTATCCGATGCGACACTCGCAGTTAAAACTACCAGGGGTGTTAGAACAATCAGCGTTGCTATGACAGTCGTGTGTCTGAGTTTGACATTCATTCACGTCTGAACAAAGCTACACAAATTAATCAACATGGTCAATTAATCATACTTTATACTGATTTTAAACACGTCGATAAACCAAGCAATTTTACAAAGATCAAACATTGTCTGAATAACAACAAATACAAAAACTACCAATTCATCTCCGATCTCGTGTTTTATTGCTTTGTTGCAGTATGAATTATAATAGGCCTTTTTTATTTTCTGGGTGATAATATTCATTCGTATAAGTCATTATAATTACGTATATATATTATTTATATTCTTCAACTGGAACAAAAATGTAACAACAAAAACAACAAATGGACATTGCAACACTTATTTAATACCTACATTTAACCGAGAATAACAGCTAACAAGAAATACCTTTTCGCAATTAATTTCCTCACATTTAAAGGGAACAAAGCGAAGAAGACGATATAAGAGTTCTTACCAACACAAGACTCGCCGTTCCCTTCGTACCCGTCCATACAGGTACACATGAACGAACCGGTTGTGTCGATACAGTCAGCGTTTTCACCACACGGTGATAGGTCGGTGCATTCATCCACGTCTAGACAAAATATACACCATATAATTAGAAATTCAAATGTAGAATGACTTATCACAATTCAAATATAATTTGAAACAATGTTGCACATAAACAACTTTAACTAATTTTCGACTTGTTATTTTGAGAAAATTGAAACACGTTTGAAGATTTCATGCGTAATACGAATATTTTGAATAGAATGTGAAAAAGTACACAATACTAATCCATTCGACAATAATCATGCTCCTCTTGAAATAAAATACAAAACTTGATTTTGAAAATCCAGTACATGTAACTTATTACATGATTTTTTTTCAAGGTGGACATCGACACAATGCATATTTACACATTCGAAATTAATTATCTTACTTGCGCACTCTGCTCCTGGTGCAGTTCTGTTGAAACCCTCTCTGCAATTACACGAGTAGCTCCCTTCAGTATTGACACAGTCGCTGTTCGCTCCGCAGGGGTCCGCTTCACACTCATTTGTATCTGTGATGCAATGTTTTAAATACAACTGTTGATTTATTATCCACTTTCACCACAATGTTGTACACTTATCACCATTTTGTTGTATACTTATTTGTATAAACAAAATAGTATAGTATTTTCTTTATACGGCCCAAATTCTCATCGGTAGGTAAACTTAAATCAGAGCTAACTATACATAAATACCATTGATCCGCGCCGTAGTTACGGAGGTGGGGGTAAGCAAGTTCACTCCAATAGATTATCCCCAAAAAGCATAACGGGAAATTGTGTGTAAGATAAAATAAATTTACATGAGGTGTGCCATTATTTGTATGCACCCTATCAGCCCGACCGCGCTTGGCAACTGACATTGATAGTTGTCATTTTCCACCGGATATATTTTCTTCGAATTTCTCATTTTCTTGGAATTTCTACAAAACAATTAATTTGATTAAGCACCAGGGCAAGGAGTCTCTTGGCATTCCAGTCATAGTTATACTTACTGGTGGCCGGTTATACTATGACTGGATTGTCAAGCGACCCTTTGTCAAGATACTATATCAGAACTAAAGGGATTAATTGAAGCATGACAATATATCTGGAATATATATGGATGCATTTGAATAATTCCACAGGTGTAAACGGTTTACGTAGTTACTTGATAATGTCTGATATTAGACCGGACTAAAGTTGCGCCCTTGATGATAATTCGGGCCAGAATGTGTATTTAATGAAACGGTGATTTTGTTACTAATTTTTAAAGACCTTTTTAAAACTAATTTTCATATAAAAACGTTAATCGATTTTGTAAAATAAGTTTATTCTAAAATTTGGTTTGAAATTGACAAACTGAACAACAACATATAGTAAAGTATATGGTAACTAACGCGAACAGTTTCGTTGGTTTGGATCCAATAGACCGCTTCTGTAATGTATGCAAATAATATGCGTATGACGTAAGACTCTCCGTTGGCAAGCTGAACAATAGTAACTAGGTCCGGCAAGCTAGGTTTGCCGGAGCTTGCCGGACATAGTTACTATTGTTAAGCTTGCCAACGGGGAGTCTGACGTCCTACGCATAATATTTGCATACATTACAGAAGCGGTCTATTCATAGCCTCCATCGCAAGCACACTCAAACGAACCATCTGTGTTTGTGCAGCTCGTTTCACAAACGTTGTACAGATCACACTCATTCTCGTCTGTTTGTTTCATACGTAAAGTAAAAACAGATCAATAACGTCATTTTCATATATTATGTATTACGTGAATTTTATCTTGGGATATAACAATTTGGTTTTGCCTAACATTTTACCTGCCGCTTAGTCCACGGCAAGTTCATCTGCTCTTTATTCGTCAAATAGCAAATCCGCATAGTGAAGCTATTTGAGGCCAACATGAACAATAATTAAGATTGGGTTATGTTTTTTTCTAATTGGAAATTGGCTTTTTTGAAGGGAAGACGGCAACGTTTAAGATTGGGAGAATAGAAGTTGCACCCATTGTGTGGTAGTTGTTGACGTTTAACGCATGTGTGTTTACCAGCCGACCAGAAACCTGCATAAAGGCCTAGTCTTGATAACAAATTACATTATTTTCATTGACTTATAACGATTTCTAAACAATGATAAAACACAAGCTTTTTCCAGGACATGTTCGTTCTCGTCCATTTCCAAGCTGATTTGTTTCATGGAATCAGACCAATAACGTCACATTCATATTTGATTAACATGATATCTTAATTATGATCCATGTTGAGATTGTAATGTTTAGAAACGTATTATTCCTGTCTTTTGATTAAACATGTAGCCAAAATCTGTATCTATCCACTTGGTGTCGTAGCATATCTAGAAGCTAATCAGAATAGAAAACATATTTGAGGACTAACACAAGTATTTTGGGATTCTGATGAGGATTAGGGTATGGGAATATGAATTTATGTTGTGGAAATGAACATTTCAGCCATAGCATAGAAGATCAATGTGTGTTGAATAACGAGACATTAACCTACATAAGGGTCTAGACCCTGATAACAACATTAGTAACATTATATATATGTATAATTACAATGATAAGCAATACAATGCTTTGCATATTAACATTAGTTGTACCTATTATATTTAAAAATAGGTGTTATTAACAGTTTTAATATCAAAATATTTTGAAGGGTCTACTACGAGCATGTACAATTTGGTGTAAAATAGACCAGCCAACATGTGCAGGATTAATACTTAAATTTTGTATTTTGTTCTGTTATAAGTGTGCCTATTTCATAAAAATTAAACATTTATTAAAGTTGCTAATAACCGTTAATTAATACAAATGTCGATCCGCAGCACAAAATACAAGAACATATTGTGTAAATTATGTAACAGTTTCTGATCCTGAACATATAACTAGTCCATGCCATCAAAGCCATGATACAATTAACTTCTAGAGTGCCAAGCTCGCAGTTTTGCGAGTTACAATACACACAAATGTCGTAGAGAATTAAGATCCCTGGCACACAAAGTGTTAATGGCATAAATTAAATATTTCGGATACAAATTAATATATTTGTATTAAACTATTCGTGAGGTGATTTTTACATTCTAGCTATTTTACGCATATAAATACTTATTGGAGGTGCTTATCCCATTAACGTACTTACCTTGACACGAATTGTTAGATTTGAGAACAAATCCAGTTCGGTTACATGCGCATGATACCTGTCCATTAGATGAATCATTGACGTAGCAAAGTGTCAAAACGTATACTAGTGTGATACAATTATAAGATACCTTATACATGTATTAAGACTTTGATACTAAAATAAACAAGCTCCCCGAAACAAAAAAGCAAACATACACACAACCAAACAAACAAACAAAAAACAGCTGGATGCACATGTGTTCATATGCCAACTTTGATTTCTAACACGCATATAGATATCGATAAAATTGTATCTATGCAATTTATGCAACATTTCAATTGCTCGTATTGCATTGAAACATTTCAGCTGATACATAACGAATAGTACAACTTAATTTGGTAAAAACATGCAATTTGTTTTTGAGTTAGAACAGTACTAGATAGTTATTAACTTGTTTACTATATAAAACTATAAACTATAACTATACTATACCATATAAAAGAAAACAATCATATTAATGAAAGAAAGACCAACATACCGGTACATGTAAATCCATCTCCTTCGAAGTGCTCCATACATCGGCAGGTGAAAGAACCGTTTGTATTCATGCACTGGGCATTATTATTTCAATCTCGATCTAATTTCAATCTACTTACAATTGAAAGGTCGTTTGGTAAGGTACTTTCACAAAATGATAGCTCGTGGGAAATACAAAATTACGTAAGAATAAGTGACAATGTTTGAAACAGTCAATGATTAATTTGAATACATTATTAAAATTATTGTGTATCTAATGAGCATTTTGGAAATTATGTTCCATATAATGACTTTTGTAACAGAAAGTATACGTATTTTGATGAAAGACTAGTAAGATATTCGGTGGGTGTGGAATATAAATCTAGATATCTATACTGCGGCACGATGTTTAGAATAATGATAACAAGAACTTAGGGAGAAACACAATATATAACGTATTATTGTTTCGGTCCTAATAGCATGTTTTTGGTTACGAATACGAAATAATATGTCTTTCGAAGCAGTTGAATAAATGTGTAAAAAAACAACAACTAAATTGCCCACTTTTAACACGAAGACCAAGAAGATGTTCAATGATTCAATAATACCAATTACCAAAAGTAATTTATATATGTATCAATCTTTCAACGAATGAAATATGAGGTAGGCCGTGTGGGTTTATCACAATTTAAATTGCTATTTGAATAGCTCATTGATTTGTGTTATGTTATGTATGAGTTTGTTTACATTTAAGCTGAGTTCTGGTAATTATATTTCCAAAATAATTATCATTACACAAATGCTAACACGTATATATACTACTTTTCATATAAATCTCTTACATATCATAGCTTCCCGAACGTTGGCATTGTTGGTCACCTTCACATTTCTGAAGGGTTACAGTGTAGTGTACTACCCGGATACCATCGATTCAACCACGGTTCAGACAGATCTCACCCTTGATGTAAGTGATGTAAACATAACCATAAGGAAAACAAGATATATTGGACCTCAATACATCCGAATGTACATGGATGTTTGCTTCCTTTTTTTCTTGTTTTTGTTTGGGGGGCGGTGGTTGAAGTATGTTTACTAAATATTTATGACGAACCCAAACCTACTTTCTCCGTTATTTCAACTCGGCAATGTATACAAGAAATATTAAACGCAATATGTCTGGTTCATTTAAATTATATAGTAAAATACGTTCCCTAGGTTAGCTTTATTTGTGTGCGAACATAATATCTGCTGAATGGAGCACTATTTAGTTAAATCAAATAATAATTATTTATTTCCCACTGAATGCCATTCCACAATAGCGTATTTATCTTTTAAATACAAAATGATCTGAAAATTTTAATATAATTTTTCGTCTAGGTTCTTCTTCTTGTGAATGCATCAAGTCAACTCAGTGATGTCCTTTCTGTGCGGTCTACAATTACTCCAAGCTTGAGGGACAAGTGAAAGTGACCTTCAGAGTTGATGTACCTGAGACCAACTCCATAGATGCTGCCGGTCTGGAGGAGGTGTTTGTTGATGGTTTGATAAATGGTGATCGATTGGAACCCGACAGTAATGTAATTGTTGAAGGTAAGTTAACAGAATTATAACTTTGACAGTTTAAACACTAATCAATCATACGAGTACACGCATATTCGATCACTACCTTTGTTGAAACATTTGCTTAACTTAAGATGATTATATTTGGTATTATAATGTATTATAAAGTATTCTTTTTTTAATTACTAGGAGGAAAATAATATTAAGTAGTGCAATGTGTTCTATTTTAATGAATGATAGTTTTTTGATGAATACAATATCAAATAATACAATGTCATGTTTATAACTATATAATGTGAATTGTATTGAGCCCTTATTGATAAATGGATGATTATATTTATTACTATGTTTAAAAAAAAAATTACAATTGAAACAAGTTCAATTCATGCGTACATGCACAGAATATATTATGTCAGCACTTTAGGTGAATGGTGCTTTATTCGCGACAAGAGCAAACATACATTTGACTTATTTTGAAAGTAATTACTTTATTAAGTTTTTTTCCTTCAAAAAGTTACATTTGGGACTGTAGTCATATTGAACTATCGTTTTAATTTGTTTTCTTCTGAATTATGTAATATTTTTTTTAAAATGTGTCCATAGTGAAAATGCGAAATTGTATGTTAAATGTTCTCTCCTTTGCACTTTATAATAAGGGAAATTATTGAACAATGAAAAACCCATTTCATAATTGTGTTATCATCAGCCAAACAAGGTATAAGAGAAATATCGAAAAACTAAATGATTTGGGTTGATATGATTACTTCAATACAGTTGATTAAATTGTTCCTAGATGCATTTGCGTAAATGTTATTTTTGTTTAATGTTGGTTATATTAGATATCGACGAGTGTGTCCTGATTCCAAACATCTGCAGTAACGGTCAATGCACCAACACCGATGGCAGCTACACGTGTACTTGCAACGACGGTTATGAAGATTCTGGAGGAATATGCATGGGTGAGAGTGCAAACAATCCAAATAATCTGTTTGCTAACCTTGCCTTAGTTTTGAGGATGAATTGCTTCCATCTTCAGCAGACAGAGGTATCTCGACTCGATCTGACCCGACCCGACTGAAAGCCACAGTCGGCCGATTCAGTCGCGTCCAATTCAACATGTTGAATAGGGCCCGATTGGCTTCCGACGGTCAGAATCGGAGTCGTGATGCAATGCACCTATATCAGATCGGGTCCAGTCGGACCGGGTCGGGTCGGCTCTGTCTGTTGCCGGGCTTTGGAGATGGATCCATTTGCTTTTAACAAGTTTTCAATCTATCCAATGTGGAATTGTGTTTGTTTCATTTCACGATCAGCTCTAGCGAAATATTTAAACTTGTCATGATGCGAACATCTTGCTGTACCTTAGAAATAACAAAATAGTTATGTAGGCATGGATCTTCAGGGAATGTCCGGTATAGTCTGGTTTGTAAAGGTGCGTTTAAACAAAAATAATATAACTGTGTAATGAAGAGGAAACAAATTTTGTTCATTCAAAATGCGGTCCGAAATTTCTGAAATATTGCAAAAATAAAGACATTCAAATATAATTCGCTGACGTTGTCTTTCATTCGCGATATCGTTTACAATATCTGAAATCTTTGTTCAAGTTTAATGATTACTATATGGTTTGTGTATCTTTCATCTAGACAAAAACGAATGTATGACCGGCATGAACGATTGCTCTCAAACCTGTCTAAATGAGGATGGCGGGTTTTCATGTGCCTGTAACCCCGGCTATGTTCTGGAAGGAGACATGGTATCTTGTTCTGGTGAGATATTGTATTTGTTACATTTTTGTGTGTGTTGATTTTTCAAGCAAAATGATAGTATACGCATTCATAATTATGGACTTAACCTTACTAATAATTGCGGTTAACCCTTATAAGGCCGGGGGCCATAATGGCCCCTCCCCCCTCCGCGATTTGTTTTATTGCTCCAAAACGCGATAAGATGACGCGCCGCTGCTTGATGACTTTTTTCTTTTGGGTATTGCGCATATTTTAAAACAAAACATTTGAAAATCGGACCTACCGTTACGAAGTCACGTGACCTTTTGTCTATGCATGTCAGCCCGAAAATCGCTAAATGTCGTGATTTGTGTACAAAACATAATTATGGAAATATCAGTTTTCGTAAAATGAGGTATATCATTGGTTATTTGGTCTTGTTTACATTTTATATAATACTTTTAATCGTAAAATACATCTGTATTTACATTGAGTAATGTATATTTGATGCTATTATGATGGTTAAATTAGGCTCATCGTGTTTTAAGGAACTCTTTAAATTGTACTTTATTTCAATATCTTGATAATTGCTTATGTTTTTTTTGTATTCTCATATGCATGTACTTCATGCATGATTGTATATGTGACCTTACACCACAAAACGACCGTTATGTCGCTGTGGTAGTTTATCTTTAATTAGGTAAAATAGTCCAATTTTGTTCCAAATAAGAGATTTAGGATTTTGGTATTTCCTGAATACGCATATTCTAATCTAGATTCTGTAACATTTTGAGCGTCGGAAATCAGGTTTAGATATTATTTTTTTCATCTAATAAATGTGATCTTATTACAGCGCTTTAATAGAAACTGATCTTTTAAATGGCCCGTTTCTCCCTTATTTTAATAATGCTTCAGCCATATTCCAAATCTTTGGTGTTCATTTTGAGTGGGTCTGCTTAGTCCAAATATGACGAATGGTATACATGACTTCTATTTTAATGTTTTATGAAAAGCAGCACACTCAGCTTTCCCGACTTATTGGTCGTTTTGTGGTGTAAGGTCACATATATTAAATGACAAATGCAATACAATTTTAATCAATACAAGTGCATTTGAGAAGAGATATGATTGTTGTATGGGTCGTAGTGTTATCTTGAAAATATTATTTTATCTTACAGTTGATTCAAGTGCAGAGTGTGAAGTCTCCGGGGTGGCTAACACATGTGCTAATGATTCGAACATTGCATGCATTCCTGTAAATGGAGTAGCTTCGTGTGTTTGCAGGAGATCTGGCTTCCGATTAGTGAATGGTACATCTTGTGAATGTAAGACAGCACTAAAGCAAACCAAATTATATTGTACACTGTAGTAAGTATGGTGTTTCACTAGCATTAACATGGATTTAAGCCTCAACTTGATGTGATAATTGTCCTATTGAATCTGTCCTAAGATTGATATTAGTTTGTATTGAAGCACCTCCTGGAATATCATTTGAAATCAAACATGGAACATTAAACGGGATATATACTTTGCACAAAAAGTTCCGCAATCGAGGTTTGCGCATTCATAACTTTTCTATTAGGTTATTACTATTGATAAATTTGGTATCATTGGAAAGCGTGAATTCTCTTCTTTACATTGATATAACATTTGCTATGAGTATTTCATCATGGAGTGTGCATTGCATTCAAATGTAGGGCAAAGTCAAAAGTGAAATATTGCAAAATGCACTGATTCTGTCAACAAAGGGCCTTCCTTTTGTTTGAAGATTAAAATGTGATTTGAATGCCTATTACGTTATTACCATTCATAAATTTGGTATCATTGGAAAGCGCGAATCCTCCTCTTTACATTGATATAACATTTGCTATGGATATTTTATCATGGAATGTGCATTACATCCGAATGTAGGGCAAAGTAAAAAATGAAATGTTGCAAAATGCACTGACTTTGTCAACAGTGTGCCTTCCTTTTGTTTGAAGATTAAAACGTGGCTTGAATGCATGACCACCTCACCCCCATTCAAGCCAAGGAAGGCACTCTGTTGACAAAATCAGTGCATTTTGCAACATTTCACTTTTGACTTTGCCCTACATTTGGATGCAATGCACATTCCATGATAAAATATTCATAGCAAATGTTATATTAATGTAAAGAGGAGGATTCACGATTTCCAATGATATCAAATTTATGAATGGTAATAGCGTAATAAAAAAGTTATTAATGGGCAAACCTCGATTGCGGAACTTTTTGTGCGAGGTATAGATATTGATAATGTATTTATAAGTTTGGAACACTAGAACATTGATAATATGTATTACATTCTGTCTTGTGTCGTTTTACTCTTACTAGATATCAATGAATGTAACTCCTCGCCGTGCGTTGACAATGCTGGATGTACGAATACAGGCGGGTCATACACATGTGACTGTCTGGAAGGCTATGTTGGAGATGGACGAACAGGATGTACCCGTAAGCTTTCCTACACTGATTACAATTAACATATATATACCACAATATTGTGTTAATACAAAACATGATTTGATATCACTTTATTGTAAATTCAACTGAGAAGCAAGAGTAAAAGTGAACATACATAATAACATGATACATCAAAATAATAAAAGTAGCCCAGGACATGTCGCATAACTGTCAATGCAGGGCATAAACATGCCCATAAATAATTATATAATAGCAAATAGACCCAAAATCACAAATACCTCTGCTGATTTTAGACTGCTGTGGGACATTACAAATGCACGACAGATTTGCAAACATAGATGCACACTTGTTGATCACTACTTTGCTTGATAATATGTGCACCAAAATATACCCGGGAAATATATTGTTTTAGTTTTAGCCCTATCAAGCCCCCGTCACCGCTTCCATAGTTTGTATCCGATTTTCAAGAAGAATTGTAACTTTTCCTTAAATCTTATTACGAACATATTAGTATAACATTTGACCAGATTACCCACTTCCAGTTGCCATGGTAACCATAAACTGAAGAGCATGTTTTTCATTTGTTTGAAGTTTTTGTTTTACTTTAAGTAAACGAGTGAAGTTTGGGTGTTTATCTGGTCAAATTTCATGAGATCATTGGTGACAGGTTTTCATGAATTCGTTTCATCAAGAAATATTTAGTTTTCCTTTGTTTTTAAAGACAAAATGGCGTAAAACAATGGATATAATAAGAGTTATATCAAATTATAGTTTTGATGTATTTTTATGATATTTTTGCTTTTAAAATCTGCTAATGGGGTTTCTCATGATGTCTACACAATTTTTGTAATGAAAAAAAAAAAAAATTTGGTTCAAGTTTATACAATAAAAATTGAAGAAATTGCATATATACATTATTATGTAGTGTAATGTGTCTGCTAAGTCGTTTTATGAAGGTCCCCTGCACAATTACTTTGCGGACCTAATGGGCCTCTAAAACCCATCAAATGCCCCAGAAATATCATGATCTAAGGTCCAGAATATGTAAGATTACATACTTATGTTGAAAAGATAAATTTGCCTACTTCATATCAGTCCATTTGGCGAAAACAGCTTAAACATTTCTGAACTCTGACATTTTGTAGGTTTGTCATCATATTATCGTAAATAGCGCCCTCATATGGTGACCTTAAATTTGTTTATTGATTGCAACTTGTAGAGCTTTACCTGCTTGACATTTGTGCCAAATATGAATGTGGTTGATGGAATAATAAAGGAATTGGAGAGGGAAGCCCTATGAGCCCCCCTTGGGCCTGGGAATGCCAAAATAGTTTGGGCTTGATAGGGTTAAATCAGCGTACCTCATTGCTATTATACAACGTCGTAACTTATTTATTGTAGCATTATCTGAGTGATGGAAACTAAAAGTAAATAATTGTCAAGATTTGTATCTCCTTATATTCATGTTCCTTCGTAAAATGACTAATAATAACAAATACAATTTGTTTACATCAACAACCATAGCAGCCGAGCCAACTTCAACACAAACACCAAGCACATCTGCTGAACAAACATCAACGGCTAGCACAACTCTCTTGACTTCAACATCCACGTTGTCAACACCGACGACAGTGTCCTTACCATCAGCTTCGACATCAACATCATCGACACCAACGACGTCGACAACGATAGCATTGACAACAGCAACAATGCCAACATCGACACCGTCGCCATCGTCGACCTCGATATCAACACCATCGGCATCGTCGACAACGATATCATTGACAACAACGCCAACATCGACACAGTCGCCATCGTCGACCTCGATATCAACACCATCGGCATCGTCGACATCGATATCGGCATCGTCGACGTCGATATCGACACAATCGGAATCGTCGACAATAACGACGTCGACAATGTCGGAATCGTCGACAACAACGACGTCGCCAATGTTGACAACGTCGACACCGTCGACAACGACAGCGTCTACAACAACATCAGTGTCAACGCCAACAACAACATCAGTGCCAACGCCAACAACAGCATCGGTGCCAACGCCAACAACGACTACTTCAGTGCTAACGCCAACAACAATATCAGTGCCTACGCCAACAACAACCGTCTCGACACCAACAACAACCCCAGCGGCATCGTCGACAACAACAACAGTGCAAACGACAATGAAATCCTCGACAACACCAGTGTCAACACCAACAACAGTATCGACACAAACGACAGTTTCAACATCACAATCAGGATCTATAGGTATGGGCCTGTTTGGTGTTCATAGTTGTATCTGTTTATTTCATTCAGCCATATGTGCAAATATAACAACAAAAATTTTCACCAAATCGTGTTAAACTATTTACAGCGTACATACGCAAATTATGAGAAATTATAAATAATATTGCTCTTATTATGTGTAATGCGCTTAAAGTGTCAATATCATTAATTATGATCATTTAGCAAAACACTTCTTGCCATTCAAATATTTATGTTATGTTCATACTTCTCAATGCAATTTACATCAGCTACCCCAGCGTGCTCCTCGAGTCCTTGTCTTAATGGAGGCACCTGTTACGAGGTGCTAAACGTCTTCATCTGTGAATGCCCTGCCACCTACCGCGGAGATCGCTGCGAATCGGGTAAGCACCTTGTTGTTGCCATTTATACAGGTTTCCTTTTTACGCTTTGCTTGAAGAAAACAAAAGTTGACATTCATATATCATTTTAGATATATAATTTCAATTTGCCGAACTATAACACCGTTCATTGTACAATAATATAGATACTACGGTTTTCAGATACTGATATATAGTGTATGTAGATATCTATTTTCCTGCATACGTGAGAAATTGCATTTTTCTTGAATTTAGAAGATTTTCATTAAAAAAAGGAGATACTTTGGGAAAGTTCCAAGTTCGTGACCGGTTTCACCAAAGAAAAAAGCAGTATCTACAAAGAAATAAATGGGCCAATCTGTATTCCTTATATTGTTGATTAACCCAACAAAATATTTTGTCATACATTTGGTAGGTAAGTTTACAGACTTAACAGGAAAAACCACTTTGAACCAATAAAAGCACCCTTTCTGGGCAAGTTACAAGTTTAGACTTAACGGGCGTAAAGAATCGCGCGTGCCCCTAATTCTCCAATTAAAAAAAAGCTGTATCTACACATAAATAAGAAGGGTTACTGTATTTCTTATAATTTTGATTAACCAAGCAAAATTCATACTACATTCATCATGTACGTTAACAAACTTTGTAGGAAATATGACTTTGAACTTTGAGCCCTCTCTGTGCAGGTCATAAGTTTAAACTAAACAGGCCTAAGAAACAGCGCGGTTCCAATTTCCCCAAGGGAAAAAAGCAGTATCTAAAACAAAATAAGAATGGTGATTTTGTATTGCTTATTTGGATTAACCAAGCAAAACGTTTTGTCATACACTGAGCTTAAAAAGAAACATATATTTGTTCACATGATCATATCTTAAAATCCTGTCTATCAAATTAACCAAAAATGACAAACAGGATTACTTAAATACTCTGCTCTAAGCACATGTCAGTAACTACGCAGTTGCCCACTTGACACAACCGCAACAAGCATTGAAATGGAACAACTTCCGGGACCACATGTCACAGTAAAAGGGACAATCCGCCCGTTAATACACACGCTCAGCGCAGCTCTTCAGGAAGAGAGGAACGATCTCCGTAAGCCTGTATCAGAGCCTGGTGGACACACCGACTGTTGATTTTTGTGTTTGGGTAACTGACATAACCTTCATTTCAATTTGTCTTGACTTCCTCACCTGTCTTAAACTCTGTTGCCGAAATGTCCAGGCTGTGACATGTGATACAGGTAACGGTTCCATGCCAGTGCCTTTTTCAGTTATGTCAGTAAAGTAATCTCATGGATATTGACATGTCAATGGAGTAGGGTGTTTAATTAATCCCGTGTGTCATTTTGGTTAATTTTGGTGGACAGATTTTCAAGATATGACCATGAGAAAAAATATAAGTTTCCTTTTGAGCTCAGTGTACATTTGTTAGGTCAGGCGCAGATCTACGGGGGGGGGGGGGGGGGGGGGGGGTTTAGTGGTTTAACCCCCCCCCCCCCCCCCCCCCCTTGGGCTGCCAAGTGAAAATGTGATGTGCATAGAAAAACGCCATCATGTGTCCAGACCCACACAGTATCCGCATCGTCATTGGGTCAACCCCCCCCCCCTTAGCAAAATAGCCAAAAAAAAATCGCCTCGCCGCTACGCGGCTCGTGACTATGCTCCGCATCGTCATTGGGTCAACCCCCCCCCCCCCCCTTAGCATGTTAGCAAAATAGCCACACAAAAAATCGCTTCGACGCTACGCGGCTCGTGGACGATGCTCCGCATCGTCATTGGGTCAAACCCCCCATTTAGCAAAAAGCTACATCCGCTCCTGTAGGTACGTTTAAATACTTTAAAGGAAAACCAACCTTGTTATGCCTGCAGTAAAGTTGCACAGTGTACACCATACTGTCTCTAAATGGACTTTCATGCACACTTGTTTAGCTTTTGAAAAACTCTACACTTTATGCAACAATGTTGGCTGCTTTGTAAAGTCACTAAAATGTTTAGTAGTGGTAGTAGTTTTTTTAAGAGAACACCTTTTTTCAATACGGATAATGCAGAGTATCCGTAGTAAAAATAGCTATGCGTCCGGTCACGAAACTAACTTCGTAGATACTGCTTTTTTCCTTGGGGAAATTCGAAGTTGACTGTATAATATTGCTTTTGGGGGTTGTGGAAAAACGTTATTTCGAAAAAAAAAACATTCGGAAGCATTTATCAAATGAAAGAGCATTGTTTGTTGAGTATTTGTTTGCAAACAAAATGAAAATCAACACAAATGTCATATACTGCCCTTTTTCCTTGGGGCGTCAGAGTGGTAGTAGTGGTAGTAGTAGTAGTAGTAGTAGTAGTAGTAGTAGTAGTAGTAGTAGTAGTAGTAGTAGTAGTAGTAGTAGTAGTAGTAGTAGTAGTAGTAGTAGTAGTAGTTGTTCTTGTACATTAGCATAATAATTAAAAAGAGGAAAACAATTATATACGAATAGGTTCGTATGTAGTTACTCATGTATAAATTCAAATTTTAACAGTTAGGCGGAGGGCAATGTCGAAAAAGTGCTTCCTTAAGGACTTAGGTTGCCAGATCTCCACAACAAGTTTAAACCAATTTTATTTGCAAGTATTTTTAATGAGACAAATTAATTCAGAGGTCTACCTCAACAAAATTGTTGCGAACACCTCCAAATCCAAGATGGCGTCCAAAGAAGTAGCCGTTTTGACTTACTATAGATAATTGGCGAAATTTCCCAAACGACACCTGAAATCAGCATGATTTTGCAGTCATATTACAGACAATAACATTTTCTATAATCTGATACCAAATACCATGGGTTTCAGGATATGTAACACGGTCATTTTTAGCCCCAAACTCAAATTTTAGGCATTTCCCACCCAAAATATGAAATTATTGATATACATAATTCCGCATAAATCAATAATTGCATTGGGAGTTGAATTAATACTTTTCTGGAAACTGCACAGTTATATCAGCAATACTCTGTGAAAATTTCAAGTGTAAACCGTGTCTTAACAAAAGTTATAATAACTGTCAGCATTTGATATCGACAAATACAGCAATTTTGTACGATTTTGAACACTATACAGGGTGCCCCAATAAATGTAATTCTTGTTTACGGACTTTTTTCAAGAAATGCTCCTAAATAATGACATATTGTTTATACCCGTTTTCAACAAAACCTTCAGTTTTCTTCTTTTATGTCATTTCTATATTGTATTTCTGTGATGTCATGAATATATGCCGCCATCGGTTTGCAATATACACGAAAATAGTGTATCGGTAATTTCACTGCAATATGATCCATCATGCAAAGTGCACTATTTAGTGCAATATTCGAATGGGAGGCGCGCGTCCTAGTACAGTTGGACCGACCATATGATTATTATTCGGAACACCACAGTTAGCTAGACTTTTTCAGGTTCAAAGAAAACTTTGAATAGGCTATTGTGATTATCGTAGAGTAACTTTTTGTACCACCGTGTACATTTGTAACCATAGTAACAACAACAATAGAAATACAATAAATCATATATCTGGCTACTAGAAGCCGCATTATGCACACTAATTTTCGCGTGAACATGCAGGAAAACAAATCACATGTGAAATGACAACGTTTACCTGCTATTTTTCAGTTTTTAAAATAAATATTTGGTGATTTGGTATATTTCTGTCCATAATCGACTGTTGTTACCATGGTTACACGAGTACAGTGTAGTGCACAAAAAATAAACATTCGGCTTGCTGAGGCTTTTCGGTGTTGTACATATTGGTTTAGGATTTGAGTTTGTTTTGTTTTAATACTAAGTCAGCCAATTTGTATAGACCTTTATGGTCTCCGGATACATGTAATAAGATATGAAGGGCATGAAGGGTGTGTGCCTTGCAATCAAGATGGTGTTCGAATCTAGATCTTACGCTCTGCACATATTATGTCCCGCATATTGTGTACTTCAGTAAGACACTTACTCAAGATAATGAACATGATCTTGACAATGTTTTAAACACATCATTCATGGGCACCCAGTATGGTTACAATTCGCATTGCATTGCAGGCGCGTCAGTATGCAGCTGACTGGAATGCTCCATGTGGAGTGGAATTAAGTTCATTTTTAGCGCTTGATTTATGATAAATGCAGTTAAACAAAATAATACAAGACAGACACGACATCTACGCGGATTACATATTGATGGTGGAATATTCATCATATTACAGGAAATGGTGGTTTTGTTGATTTGTTCATAACTGGAATTGAAGGAGTCCCGAGATTGACGCAATTATTTGGTACACAAATCCTATAATGAAGATTACACATTTTTGAGACACCCTGTACAGCATGAGAAATCATGCAAAACTACCCGTTTTGTCGATATCAAATGCTGACTTCCAAGTACTATAATTTTTTGTTCAGATACGATTCCCACTTTAAATTTTCACAGAGTATTGTTGATATAATTGGACAGTTTTCTGAAAAGTTTTAAGTCAACTCCTAATACAATTATTGATTTATGCGCAATTATGTAAATCGATAATTTCATATTGTTGGGAAAAATGCCTAAAATTTGAGTTTGGGGCTAAAAATGACCGTGTTACATATCCTGAACCCCATGGTGTTTGGTATCAGATTATAGGAAATTGTATTGTCTTTAATATGACTGCAAAATAATGCTAATTTGAGGTGTCGTTTGGTAAATTTCGCCAATTATCTATATCAAGACATAACGGCTGCTTTTTTGGACGCCATCTTGGATTTGGAGGTGTTCGCAACAATTGTTTGAGGTAGACCTCTGAATTATTTTGTCTCATTATAAATACTTGCAATTAAAATCGGTTTAAACTTGTTGTGGAGATCTGGCAACCTAAAGTCACTTTTTTCGACTTTGGCCCTCCGCCTAAGTCAATTGCCAAACAAAGCTCTATAGTGATGAAAATGAAAAATGCCTTTATTTGCACATGTTAAATTTCAATATCGGTCCGCAGCCAGGGGAATAAATGAGTTTGTAATTGTTCTTTAAAAGGTGTCATGGCTGTCTGGTATTTTGTTAATATTGTGCAGTTCATGGATGCTACTGAAGCAGATGTGAGCATCTTCACAAATCAAATGGTTTATCAGATTGTTGATGGCTTTGGATTTGCCAGGAAAATGAAAAGGAAGTACAAACAAAGATGGTCGTATGGATGTGGTGAGGGAGGCCATGGGGAGGGGAGTGTATGCACTAGGTAGGGCAAGAGGAACACGTTGCTTAGAGGTTTTGCTCGTATTGAGCATTTCAATCCGGAAATTATTGAACTTTCCGTATCTCTAGTAATGTGCATTTCCACAATGTTGCTGGTTAACTTTCTTCTATATTTATCAATGTGCAATTCGTTTCAGATGAGAGGACTACTATACCACTCTCAATATGAAGCCAGTTTTCTAGACTTCATAACAATTAACTTGCGAGTCGGCAGTTTGATTGTGGATGGCCATCTTCTGCTCAATAATGATACCACCACACCGACTCCCAACGAAGCAGCTAAACTAATAACTGATGAGAACGTTGTAACAGCGCAGGGTTTGTCCTAACACTAGGAAACGCAACTGTCATAGGTTAGATTACCAGAAACATTCGCGCTATTAAATATTTGTTAAAACAATGTCTTAATTTTTCTTTTAGACATGTAATAACAATTCCCATTAGTTATACTTAGATATATCTGTGCACATTTAATTTAGAGGCATGTTGATTTATATCTGTTTTATTTAACAGTGTCGATAACAATTACTGCAATATTTGTATTAAATAATCAATATTATTTCCATTGTTGAAATGTGATATATGTGCTCATGATGGTTTTGACGCATGTTGATTCATAAAAAGTTTGTACTTAGCAACATCTCAATCAACATAGTTTTGATTAATATTTTTGCAGTGAGTTTTTATATTTGTACCGTTATCATGGATGTTGTAGTAATTCAGTATAGTGCAAGCGACATCTGTATTGTATTCTCTTTGTTATCTGAGATTCGCCATTAGTACAGTTATTAGCAGTATTTATAGTAGTAGTAGTTGTAGTAGTATAGTAGTAGTAGTAGAAGTAGTAGCAACAGTATTAGTAGTAGTCTAGACATAGTAGTAGTAGTCTAGTAGTAGTAAAAATATTAGTAGTAGTCTAGTCATAGTAGTATCAGTCTAGTCATAGGAGTAGTATTACCACGACTATAATCTTCACTGAGTAGGTATGGTATTCTTAAAGTCCAGACTTTTCTTTCTCAAAGAGATCTAATAACATTTTCAAAATCAACAAAACTGACTTAATACTCTAGTGGTTCTCTAACACCTTGTTGTATTCGTATTGTCAGTAGCAACATGGAACCAGTTTTTTTTTTTTTTTTTTTAGAATTTCCCTTTTGTTAAAAGGATATTAACAATTGAAGTGTTCCAATGTATAAATATCCGCTGTATATTCATATCTGTGTACAAAGTCAGTACAATGAGTTAGCAAACATCACTTTGTATTTTTCTTCATTGCTCGGTCATATAACATCCAATGAACGTGACATGTTCACACACTAACCATTCAACACTGTTTGCACATGCCAACAAAATTTCTAGATTCCTTTAACCATATTGATTTAACAAATAATTGATAAAATGATTACATTAATAGCTTATGAACATTGATATTCATGGTTTTCATATTCAAATAAACAACACGAATCTTCTCTGTCGTCATAATTATGATAGATACTGACGAGTGCAGCGAAGCTTTGAACGACTGTTCCGAGAATGCAGATTGCACCAACACTGTAGGAAGCTTTGACTGCACATGTAGGTCTAGATACATTGATAGCGATAGTACGCTTGGAGCTGGAAGGGTGTGCATTGGTAAATATAAGATATCTGTACCATTTCGAATATTTTAATTCCCTGATATTAGAGTATTTTGCATTCCCTGGCCAAGTCAAACGTATTTGATACTTTTAAGTACGAGTTGACAAAATCAACCTCACTAATAATAAAAAGAAGAAAACAAAGAAGAAGGGAGAGGACGAGGAGAAGAAGGAGGAAAACGCCAAATAATGAAAATACAAATAATAAAGAGGGGACACACAATAAAAAGAGGAGGAGAACTTATTAAGGAGCAGGATGAGGGGGAGGAGATTGACAATGAAGTAGAATATGTTTTTTTGTTTTTTTACATTTAGAAGGTGTATTTATAATCCCTTCTATGAAAATATCAGTTTATGCTCTCCTTGTCTGCTATTTTCTAAACCATGTTCTCTGTAAAAAAAACAAAATTATGTAGCGGAAAATAAACGATTATAATGTATTGTAATGGTTTCAATTTAGAATCAAGCGGTGGACTGTCGACCGGCGCCATCATCGGTATAGCTATGGGATGTTGTGGCTTGGTGTTATTCTTCGCCATCTTCTGTATGTACAGTGTCTTCATGACGGCTGGCAGGAAAGAGCACATGCTCAAGTCTATGCGGTAAGTTAAAGTCCAAGGCCCCTATTCTCATCAGTGGCTCAACTTAGTGCTAGGTACATAGACAACAAATGCACGTTACCAGTTGAACCGTTTCACACCTGTGAAATTGTACTACTACATTGATGGTTGCCACTTGTCTCCGTTGTTTTAATTGTCGACTTAATCCATCTAGTTCTGCTTATGAATGGGGACAAATGATCGCTTGATATTACAGTTAAAGTGTAGCCGATCACTAGTCTGTTATGTCCTGGGGATCCTGGGGCTTGTTGCATGAAATGGTCCTATCTTTAGGACGTTCTAACTGCGACTGAATTACGTACACGTAGGACAGTTGTCCTAACTTTGTGATAGGAACAAACCCCATCATCGGTCAAATGTAAACATGTTTTATGGAAAGCTTGCGTTATTTCAATCAGTGAGAATGGGACACGATATAAAATGAACTAAACTATGTATGATTCCATTTGGAATAATAAATCAAATCTGAGTTATCAATGACACCGAATGGGGTAGGGAATGAATCCCCTTATAATACGAGGGAACTGTAATTTACAAATTTCACCAACACCCCCCCCCCCCCCCCCCCATAATGAAAAATGATTGCGAACTTGAATATGATTGTAAAGATGAACAAGCAGTTTCCATACTTTATAGAATGGTCTCGATAAAGAAGACCTCTCTTGAATATAAATATTGTTCATTTCTTATTTCAAAGGTAAAAGGTCTTCCTTTTGCCAGATCATCTACTTTTCAGGCAAATGTAATATCTATTGATAAAGTTAAAGGCATAGTTGAGTTCTGGTAAGGAGAGTACAGTTTTGGTGAAACTGAATTTTAGTTACCAAAACCTGCATCATTACATTACAAACTAATAGTTATAACTAGAAAGGAACTCAAAATTACAAATGACGTAGTAAAGATCATGTTATCATTCAAAAAGAGCCGTTAAAACGTAAGAGGGCTCTCTCTAAACACTCATCGGTTTCAACCATTTTGAATCAAATATTGTGCATGTGATGCTTTGTTGAAATAGTGATTAGATAGAGAAATAACCAACAACTATTTAAATACCTATTTTGTAACTTTTTGAAAAGAGGAAGCATTTTTTTGAATTTTTAACGGCTGGTTCAAAATTCTCTAATAAACCTGGGGCCCCAGGTTTATTACAAATTGTTATATTTATGGATATTTCAGCCGTCTCTGAACCGATTTTGATCAAACAAAGATGATTTTATTATTAAAATATTATGCTCTTTCAAATTTTACACTCAGTTTTTCATTACCTCACCAAAAAAATAAGTAGTCTAGCGCCCTCTCTACCAAAACTCAACTATCCCTTTAAATGTAGCGAAAATATGTATACTATTTTTCACATTTTAAGGGTCTGTTTGATGAAGATACTGATTAATGGTGTCTTTAAATAGGCACAAGCAACAACATAAGCGAATCTTTTCCGAACAATATATTTCATGTTTTTTGTGTGTGTTCGCTTTCAGCTACCCGTTTGCTTTGCATGAGTACTGAACATTGTTATATGTTCTGTGTATGTTTTATATAATTTGTAATTCTAACGCACCTATGGACCAGCAATAGGCTCCTATGCTGATAATTATTTTACCGATTATACATTAGGTTCATGGCAAAGGCTACGGAATTGTCCGCTACTATCAATACTCCGTAATTTCGGCTTAGGAGCCTTTCTTGCAACAGTTTATGATAACTGTCCTATGTACGTAATTTAGTCGTATTCATATGACAATCACGTGACATTTAGGACGTCCTAGAGATAGGACCCTTTCTTGCAACAAGCCCCAGAACGCAGTATTTTTAGTGACCAGTTATACTATAGGTTTTCCCATTCATTTTAACACTATTGTCATTCAATTTCATTAATTCGTCATTCAATTTCGTCCCGAGAAACCAACAGAGCGTAAATCCCAACTTCAATTTCGTCAATGGTCATTCTATTTCGTCATTGGTCAACCAATTTCAAATATTTCGCATTCAAAATCGTCAATTGTCATTGGAATTCGTCTCGGCCACTGAGCGGGTGGTGAATGTTAAGTTCAATTTCGTCATTGTGCAAACAATTTCGTGAATTTGTCATTCAAATTCGTCAGGTGGTAATAGCCTTTTGTTGGGGATATGAAAACCAGTGTGTGTGTGTGTGTGTGTGTGTGTGTGTGCGTGTGTGTGTGTGTGTGTGTGTGTGATGTGTGATGTGTGTTTGTTTGTTTGTTTGTTTTATTTCCAAATCAAGATGAAACAAAATAAATAAAAAGTCCAGTTTGATTTACTTCAAATCTCTTACAAAATATATAAAACAAAACATAACAACATTACATATATTTCTATACAAAAAATATATAATTGAATGAAGATATGTTTTAAACGTGTGTGTGTGTGTGTGTGTGCGTGTGTGTGTGTGTGTGTGTGTGTGTGTTACCCCCTATATAATTAATGTTACAATTTAACAATTACATCAAGACAATATATAACAGAAAATTACCTCCTAAATACATAGGACGAATTTGAATGGAGTTTTGACGAAATTGGTTGCCAATTGACGAAATTGCTTTCGCTTTTATGTGTTCAGCAACTGTGACCGACGAATTTGATTTGCAATTGACGAAAATGTGTGCCTAATGACTAAATTGTGTGGTGATTGTGTTAAATTGATTGACGAAAGACGAAATTGAAGTTGGGATTTCCGCTCTGGTGGTTCCTCGGGACGAATTTGAATGACGAATTAATGAAATTGAATGACAATAGTGTTAAAATGAATGGGAAAACCTATATAACTGGAATGTCAAGAGACTCTTTGTCCAGATGTCCGTACAGAGGGACTTGCCTTAATAATGACAACAAAAGGCACGTTAAATTCCACAGGTGCGACATGGTTTAAACAGTTACTAATAATGTATTCCTTATAAGCCTGACCTAAAGTTCAGCCGCTTATGACAATTTGGGCTAATTTGTCGTTTCAAAGGGCAATTTTTAATGAGTAATTCACGGGACACGCCAAGTTGACATGGTTGATATATACGCACATTTCGCGCTCTGTACAGGGTGGCCCCAAACAAACAGAACATGGTACTTGGCATAATAAAGACACATGATGACTAGGTTTACGGAATAGTGCATCCTTTACATAGCAAAATGATACAAGAACAGTAATTTTGTTCGAGTAGTTTTGGATTTAGGATGCCTTAAAGGGGCCCTGCAACCCAAATGCATGTTGACCTCTGTTCATCTGTATTATTGTACACATTCAATATTTGTAAACGGTTTGACCCAAATATGTTTTGTATATTTTTAAACATTTTATCATTTATTTGTCTTCATGTTGCTAAGCCCCACCTCCTAAAAAACCCTCCAGAGCAAATTCTATTGTTGACCTACAGTGACATCATTTGTCATTCACTGGTCAGCTACCATGCAATTGTGATTAGCCTAATCACAATAGCATCACACGGTTGAATATAATACCAACTCACACAACTTCAATTACAATAGCTGTTGCTATGTAAGAAGAAAAGCACTGTCTAAGCTATTGCATGGAGGTATGCAGGGCATGCTTTTGTGTGGATGTTCTTTTTGTACTTTCATCTTTTGTTAATCTCATGGTAGCTGACCAGTGATTGACAAATGATGTCACTGCAGGTCAACAATAGAATTTGCTCTGGAGGGTTTTTTAGGAGGTGGGGCTTAGCAACATGAAGACAAATATATGATAAAATGTTTACAAATATACAAAACATATTTGGGTCAAACCGTTTACAAATATTGAATGTGTACACTAATACAGATGAACAGAGGTCAACATGCATTTGGGTTGCAGGGCCCCTTTAAGTGAGACCACGTCAGACTCTCATTTTTTCAACTTTTACCGAGTCAGTGCCTGATAAATCGCAATACTGCCCGTCATAGCATCGAATAACGATTACTGCGTTGTTAGTACCCCCTTCTCTCTACACAGATGTATGCGTACTAACAATGGCTCACGCATTGATCATTATTCGATGCGATGACAGGCAGTAAATGCGATTTATCAGGCACTGCCTCGCTAAACATTAACACAAATGGGAACCTGTCATGGTCTCTCTTAAGACATCTTAGAATAAAAACTACTCGACCAAAATGACTGTTCTTGGTGTAATTTTTCTTTGGAAAAGATGCCCCATCCCGTGAACTTAGTCATCAGCCATCATGTTTCTTTATTATGGCAAATACCCCGTTTTTTAGGGGGCCACCCTGTACAGATTACATACAGTATAGAGTTCCGTGAATGTCTCGCACACGCATGATCCGGCCATATTCTGGAGTCTTGACAATGCCCTGTGCTTTTACTAGTCAGTAACTTTGACGCATTGGCTGGAAGAAACTAGTGGACCATCTATTAACTGTCAGTGAATGTTAATGTTCGGGAGAAAAACTTTATGATTTGGGTTTTCAGCATGTTCAGGGACCACGTAAACATCGATCTTCCTGTGCAATGCGTTGCCCATTATAGCACCATTTGTTTCGTAAGGCCTTATAATACTTACACAAAGGGGAACGTCACGGGTGTTTTCGTGTTCAGATATTTTTCTTCGAGAAACAATCGACCCGCTCTTAACAATTCAAACATTTGTATTGACCGCTGGTCTTCAAAGAAGCTACGGAAGAATATCGGCAGTATGGGAATTTAAAAATGATATTTGCACACCATCAACGTACTATTTTTGGACTTGACTTTTTTAATTATCCAGCTGGATAATCGTATATTTTACATACTTTTGTTGAAAATGAAAAAATAAATTAAATGAAATGAAATTAAATGAATATTATAATGATTATTATTAGATTATTGTATTGCAAGGAATGTATGATGAACCTTGACGTTCATGACTTCGCTCTCCAATATGCTCTCCAATCATGTTCCTTTTCTATAAACCCTGGGATTGGTGCGTAGTCATGATACTACATTATTTCAGACTGGATCTGGTGACGACATATTATACAAGAACAACCTTTAACTATCACTTTCAAACAATGCATATTCAACAGCGAATACCCAGCACGAGACCCCCTGGATGACAGTGCATCCTCAAACCTGTCCCTCGACCACCGGGCAGTAGGACAGGCCATCGAGAGGAACTTCGCGTACGACAATCCTACAATGGGCGGAACTGCACCACGGTTCGGTCACAGTACATCATACGACTATCCTCAGTCTGTGGCCAGAAATGCACCAGTTTCCGGTGACAATGCATCATACGCCTATCCAGACAGCAGAGGAGCGCGTCACATCGGTCAACGCGCCCAGAATCATTACGACAGGCGTTCTACTGCTGGGACTAAGAGCATCACACGGAACATGATGCCTCATGGATCGGTGAGACATGTGTTAATATAGAGTGCCCCTATCTCTAATTGTTTTATATTTGGCAATCATGTATATCAACTTGACCTCTACAAGATACAATAATTGACATTTCACAGGTGCCCATATGGGGATGGTATTTACGATATAAACACATCAGTGATACAAACATATGAAATGCTAAAATACTGATATTAATGATCAAAGGAACTATATTGTGTGGAAAGGGTTGTATTTGTGAACCCTTGCTATTATGTAACGATGATACAGGTAATTAATGAATACCCCCACCTGGAGAGCATGTTTGGTGCATAATGTTACTCGTTTGGATAGAGAGACGTATCGAAATATTTGTTAAATTCACTCTTTACAAATTGATGTTTTTTGTGGCAGTGGCAGTGGCAGCCGATTCTTAGTCAAATGTCAGAACAGAATATGTCTCATACTTAGCTGAAGATGACGTTGACTTGCTGAACACTTTTTGCGTGATATTGCATTCGGAAAAGAAAAAAAAATTAAAATAAACTTTAAAACTTTAAAATAAAAACTGGTGTGTGGTCTCGTGACCGGTTTAATGACCAGGTGTACAACTTTCAAACAGGAAGTCTTACTCTCTCTACATGAAGCATTAAAATGAATGTCCTCCGGTCTTAGAGCAGTCGTACACTAAATCTTAAACAGGTTTTACCACAACACATTTCCGCTCACAAGTTTTAAAAATCCTGCGACCGTGAATGTGACTAGCACCAATGAGTCCTCATGGCGTAGTAAAGCATATTCCAAACTGTTTTGTTTTTGTATTTCCAGAACAACCCCGCTCAATCTGACTATGGCTTCGTTACACCGTACGTTGTGGACGGCAGTGAGACGTCCAACGATCGCGTAAGTAATCATCTTAGTGTGTGCATGCTTGGGGAGGTAGAGGGCGGTTCGAACATGCGTAATTAGGCTAGTTTAGGCGTACTTGATAATCCTGGGCCAGAGTATGTCGCGATGTGCGCAAGGCGCTCACAAGAATGATCCGCGAGTATGATTAACGAATCCGAACCATCTTGACACTCAGAATGTAAAACGAACAAGATTATTGTTATACATATTATGTTGGATTAAATTATTGAATATTTTGTCGTATGTTGTTTCATTTTCGTTATGTTATTAATAACCAATGTATGGATTAAACGGCTATTAATTGTCATTATACCATGTATATTAAATCATAGCAATGCAAGCAACAGAACCATGATGTGGGAATAATATTATCATGTCCTTGTGTGTAAATCATAGTTTTAAAAGTATGTTCTAAAATTATGTTTCATACACTCTTAACAAAGACTGATTTTACTGGTAAAAAAAAAACTTTTTGGATCAGATTATTGAATATTTGGTCGTATGATGTTTCATTTTCTTTATTATATCATGTGATTCATAATCAATGTTAAACGGGTATTAATTCGTAGCTATCTAGACGTTCACATTTCAGGACAAATTACACAATCAAATATCAAATTTCCACAGGCATGTGTACAAAATAAAACAATGAAACCTGTCTTTCTCGGAAGTTGAAAAGTGGATTTACCGCCTTTGCGAAATAAGCTCTTCATACATTAAAGCCTACAACGAATATTAACATTTAACAACAATGTAACATTATTCGTTCCATTCATTTACCACTACAGAGTACTGTGATCAGGAATCCCCGCCATTAAAGCACTTCTACGGTCTTGGATAGACGCGTGATCTGATGACCCAACACTCGCTTACGTAAATTCAAAGTAGCCGCAGTGCTATGATTTATTAACAGTTTATTTTGAAGAGCATACGAGCCAATTTAAAATCTTAATTTAAATTTAATTTCATATTGCTTTCGAAATAATTTGGGGGAAATCTACCCGAAGTATAATCTATTGAGGGAGATAGGTACTGAGATATTTGGGCTCTAATGACATGTAAAATTTGCTATTTGTTTTACACTATTCCATTATATTCATATGACACTCGGAACACAATGACTACCCAGCTAGCCACCTGACGTCGGGCCGATGTCGGAAGTTGGTTGGCGGATGTCGGCATATCGCCGTTGGCTCGAGGTTAAAATGTCCGCCAGCCCAACATCGTCACGACGTCATTTTTTTGATATATTGGCATAACGTCATTTTCCGACAATGGCCCAACATCATCTCATGACATGATGTTGGGCCATTGTCGGAAAATGACGTTATGCCAATATATCACACAAATGACGTCGTGACGATGTTGGGCTGGCGGACATTTTAACCTCGAGCCAACGGCGATATGCCGACATCCGCCAACCAACTTCCGACATCGGCCCGACGTCAGGTGGCTAGCTGGGTACCACATAAAATGGAAGGGGCAATTGAATAACCCTATGGTTCACTATGTTATGTAGGGTTAGTTGAACTTTTTTTGTAAGGTTTCTTCAGATATGTTTACTTGGGGTTTTATTATTATTTGTGTCATTCCAAAACAAAAAATGGTACGTGTACATTTTGGAAGTCAACTACGTGTTGTCCATTTAATTAATTCATTTCTATATTGCTTTTGAAATAATTTTGGAAAATATCTACATGAGGTATAATCTATTGAGAGATATATGTTGTGAACAAATTCGGTTATATGGCAGATACCAATTCATCTGCTTTTTCTAGTAAGATTTATATGACACGCAGAACAAAATGTTTAACCAGGAAACTGGGGAAGGCATTGCGGCCGTCAGATGGTAAAACGGTCTATCTCGAAAATCGCTGTTCTGAGAAAAATGACTTTGAAGTTTAGAGGTTTGAGCTTTTTTAGGAGATGGGTATAATCCATTTTTAGCAATGGGACAAGAAGAAGCATATTAAACACTGATAACTGAAGAATTTTGTGCTTATTTGGGGTTTTAATTATAAAATAAATGAGATTTTTGTGCAGATAGACTGTTTAACCACAGCACATGAATACACTCCCACTACACAACATAAAATGGTAAAATGGTCTATCTTCTAGACAGACCATAAACACTATTGCCATACTATGGTAAAATGGTCTATCTTCTAGATAGACCATAAACACTATTGCCATACTATGGTAAAATGGTCTATCTTCTAGTTAGACCATTTTACCGTTTCATCTTATGGTTTTAAAGTGGTCCATCTTCTAGATAGACCATTTTACTGTTCTGTCCATTTGATGATGAAATTGTAAAAGTGTTAGCATGCAAAACGACCTAAATCCACCGTACCTGATATTAATGACCTTTGACATCCCCCTTTCCATCACATTCTTTTGTTATTCATTATTATATTCCACATACTAAGAATCTTGCTCTACGATTGGTCAAAAGTTAATCACGTGATGAAGCATAGTTTCACCCATCATTGATGGGAGAAGAAAACTTCGTTACACTCTGTAGATATCTTTGGTGAAAGTGTATTGCACTCACTAGATAAAAAGTACTATCTAGTGAGTGCAACGCACTTTCACTGCGGTTGCATTGACTGGACTGTGGAGCTCGTGTGTGGCTAGTCAAATTCCGTACCCAAATGATGTGGCGGGGTTCTCTATGCGCGCGAATTACAAATTTAATTGTATTCGTTGTGCATGTTACACGTACGTAGCACACTGTTTCAAGCTCATACGCTATGCATGCACTGTGTATGCATACGTATCGTACAGTACACGGTTAGGTTTTCTGCGTTGTTATTGTTTAATTGCTTGTTCTGTTGTTCGACGTAAGATTTGAGTTCTAACGGAGCTGAAATGGAACTTTTTTTGCTTGAGAGTGAAAGTAAAGTGTTCCAAGATTATTGCGAATGCTGGAAACAACATACACATTAGAAATTGGAATAACATTGATGTTGGTAAGTAGATCAAACCTAGTAGTAGTAACAGCTGTAATTAAGACTTGCGTTAGACTAGGCCTGCTTATAGACTAGATCTACCGTTTGATGTGGAATATAAAGCAAATAATCACCTTTTGGTTTCAGGCGATGGCAATCTATCACTTCCTCGGCGATCTGAATGTATACGCTATCTTTCCTCAGCTTCGCTTCGGAAAGATAGCTACATCCAGATCGCCTTGGAAGTGATAGATTGTCCCATCACCTTCACCAACGGTAATTATTTGCTTACTATCATTCTTCACTACTATCATAAGCATCATCGTCATCAACATCATCATATTCATAATCATCATCATCATAATCATCGTAATCATTACCCTCATAATCGTAATCATTGTCATCATGATCATGATCATCATCATAATCATCATCATCATCATCATCATCATCATAATCACAATCATGGTCATCATACGCGTGCGTTTTACTTATCTAACGCGTGAAACCGCCGTGATATGAATATAATTGGATGTAAGTACGTAGTGCAGTCGTCCGCGCGTCGGAGAGAATTTCGATCGACCGTGCAGTGGTAAACTGGTCTAACTCGAAGATAGACCATTTTACCATCTGACAGCGATGATTAAAAAATCTCAGTTATGAAGGTTAAAAGGTTAATGTAAAAGATAGCTCGTTTTACCTCCAAAAGATATTACCGACAATGGGCTAACTTAGGTAAACTGGTCTAACTCCAAGATAGACCATTTTACCATCTGACAGCGATGATTAAAAAATCTCAGTTAAGAAGGTTAAAAGGTTTATGTAAAAGATAGCTCGTTTTACCTCCAAACGATATTACCGACAATGGGCTAACTCAAAGATAGACCGTTTTAAGGCCCAGTCCCATACTGACGATTTTCACGGCGACTCGCAACGACTCGCAACGATTTACTAGAACGAATCGACTCGATTTAGCCACGATTTAACAACGAATTGGGAAGAATTTTACGGCGACTCAAGACGAATATTCGTTCTTCATCGTTGTTCGACGAGTCAGCTCGTCCTTCTTTTGTCATTAACCATTGCGGTAGAAAAATCGTGGCAGAAAAAAAGTTGTGGTCCCATAGTGGCGATTTTTGCGGCGACTCGCAACGAATTATCATTCGTGGAGAAAATCGCTTGAGTCGTCGCGAGTCGTTGTAGTTCGTTGCGAGTCGTTGTAATTCGTTCTGCGAACCGTTGCGCATCGCGAAGAACGCCATGAATCGTGTTAGCACAACGAATGTTTTGGGACTGTTCAAAACTATCGCCATGTCGTGACGATTTCCTTTCATTCTTTTTATGGAACAATAGGGCAGTGCACCATATGAACAATCGGACTTGTTTGAGTCAGTTTCATGGGCGTAGATCTGTCATTAATACAATTCAACAGGGGGATGATCTATTCATTCACCCACTCCCCCTCTCGTGATGAATAGGTATTACGTAAGTCTTTACGCCTATGGTCAGTTCAAAAACGGAAAGCGGCGATCTTCACAACGAAGCGATACGAGTCGCAACGAATTGCAACGATGTGGAACGACTTGACACGAATATGCAACGGTAAATACAATGATTTTTGGTGAAAATCGTCGTGGCGTGGCGATTGTTTTGAACAGTTGAAGACGGCGATTTTCACGATTTTCTTCACGATGCGCGACGGTTTTGGGGGAAGAACCGATACGATGTAACACGATTCAACACGACCTAAGCGTTTTTCTCGACGAATGTCAAATCGTTGCGATTCGCCGTGAAAATCGTCAGTATGGGACTGGGCCTTTACCATCAAATCTGAATGAAAAATACAAAAAGTACCAAGATAGCGGAAATTATCTCTAAAAGAAGACATGATGGGATTTTCTCGATAGCACCATTGGAAAGAGCGCCCTCACATTACCCGGAAAGTGAATTTACCTCAAAAAGTCAAATTTTCGAGTTAGACCGTTTTACCATCTGACGGCCGAATTCTGTCATCCCGAAGTTTATTGGTTTAGATTGTATATGTTTGTATCACTTAATTTACTCACTTCATTGTTTTGGTTTCCTGGGATATATGTACTTTTGGGGTATATTATCATGTTTTTTTTTATTCCAGTGCAAACAAGGTATGTGTACAATTTGCAAGTCATTTATATGTTTTCCATTGTAAGATGAACACATTTTGTCATCATAGTTGACAATTTTCGCCATTTATTGACAATAATTAGGTATCTAGGGTTTTAATTTTCAATTAGCGTAACAATATCATAATGGAATTTATTTCCACTTAGAAAATGAATATGTACGCTTGATATCATATGACGGAGCTAAACGAAGTCAAAGGCATATCAAGGAAGTGTTTATGATACACATGATTTCATGATTTAGTACAAAAAAACAATAGCAACATAAACAGATTACAGATTACAGATGGCATAATGAAAAAGCAATGTCATGTGGTAGAATGCTGATGTTTTTAGGAAATCGCATTTGGTGCACTGTAGTTTTGTTATCCTTTTTTAATACCGTACTAAAAATGCACACCGGACCCATTTGTACATAACACAAGGAACACTATCTACAAACATTCGTTGAAGTTCTTTGTCATTTTATCGGTGAATGATACCTAGCTTTGTCAACTATTTACGTTATGGCTATTGTTCATTTGTACATTATGTAGTAACATAATTATATAGTAATAATTCATATGAAATGAATAATGGTATGTGTATATTATAGTTTATATGGTTATTACCATCTGTACATGACTATAGTTGTTAAGAAATATTACGGGGTACGAACAAAAGTTATTTTTAACCTTTACAATCTTAAACTACGAATTAAGAAGTGATATATGACATTGTGAACAATCAAACTAATATGTACAATATTAGATTTCAGTTGTATACATTCTAAAGTCGTATTATGCTATTTAGCAACATATTGTTATACTATGCAAGCTTCCAATTAATGTTTTCACTCATGGTTACACTTTTACTCGTGTACGTACTGTACTCTAAAGTATAATATTAGTGTGTTGTTATAATGTTCATATTTTGTATAATGCATTAGAGGGGTGGTGCAGTTTTGGTCAAACCAAAATTTAGTTACTAAAACTTGTCAGTTATCGTTCAAACTAACAGTTATTCTTGAATGGTAGATACTTAACAAACGGCTAGGTTACAGGCCTGGCTGTTTTCATTAAAAAAAAAGGAGCTTTTAGCATAAGTTGCTGCCCTCTAGACACCAATCCTTTTTTAGCTTGCAATTTTAAAGTGATCCGTGTAAAGTGTCAGATATTGCACAAACTGACATTTGAGACTTCAATCCTAAATCAATATCATTGTAAAATAGAATTGAAAGATTTGTGAAAGTTTGAAAGAAAACGAACACTGCTTACCTAGTGAAAAAACGAATATTGAGTTCATATTTTATCACCGAATACTGATGGTCTGTTGTAGATTTGTTGCAGTAATAATCATCCGTTTGATCTTGACGATATCCGCACCCGTGTATACAGCTACAGACGGTACGGAATTCATGGAATTTGCGCACGCTAGGCTCAAAGTTCAGTGGGTCGGGAAAATTTCCCACGCGCGCTGGCAGGACGTGTTCAGCGACGACAATTGTACCTTTTATCAAAACCGTTAGCTAACGCTTTGGAAATAATGATTTTCAATGATAATTATCTTCATACTAAAGGGACATTTGAAAAAACCGAACCCTATTTTATTCTTCTCTTACCATAAGCTAAACAACACGGCAGAAGAGAAACGAGGAAACTCCAAGTAATTTTCGTGGAGTTAGACACTTAACCTGTGTCACTTTAAGGTGCTGTTCGATAAACATAATTATTCATTAGAGAAACCGCCAAAAACAAAGATTTAATTTGTTGGTATATTTTTAGAAATGCGAAGGATTTATACATATTTTCTTAGATTATTGAGTAAAACGTGGTCCAGCATGCACATTCATTATGAACGATACATTTATCGATATTTCAGCCGTTTCTGAACCGATTTCGCCCAAATACAATTTGTTGTATAATTCACAAGTACGTGTTTGTTGAAATTCTACACTTTCACTTTGTGCATTACCTTGGCAAAAAAAAAGTATTTGCCAAAAATACCAAAACTGAACTACTCTTTTTACATACTATAACGTTTACAAAAGGAAAACGAAAACATATTCGGAAAAGAAAGCATTTATTATATTCTGTAGGTAAAATCAATGTTAAAAATGTACTCACAATTACCATTATGTTGTATATGGGTGTTTATTGGAATGTTTAAAATAGACAATTGTCATTTTGTACTCGCCCAAATTCAACAAAAGTTGCAAACTAAATATCTTACCGGGAGCCAAACTCGTAAGAGCTAGTCTGAAAATATTAAAATTCAGATTTTTAAAGAATTATATTGATGTTTACAGCTTGAAATAATACACAGTCGGGAGACTAAACTAGTCTAGCGACTGCATACCCTATAGTGTGTGTTTTATTTGTACTTGATGTGTATAAGGCAATTATACATAACAATGCTTTTCGTGTACAAAGCGCATGCGCTTATTATCATCTATGAGTGGATATAATTGTTAAGAAATGCTAACGGGTTGGAACAAAATTAAATTTGACTTGTTTAAATCATGCATTACATATTACAATGTTTAATAATTCAATGTGAAACATTTAACTAAAATGTACAATATTGGATTTTATTTATCTACACTATAAAAGTCGTATTAAGCTGTTTAGCACAATGTTGTTATACTATGCAAGCATCAAAACATACGCGTTTATCCCCAGTTTTCAAATATTTAGTCATAGTTATCCTTTTACTGTACGTCCTGTACTCTAGATTATAATTTTGTTGTTATATTGCAATGTTTTTTTAATGGTGCATGCACATATTATAGCAAATACTAAAGGACCAACAAAAATACTCATATTCGGATAAGAAAGCATTTTTATGCTGTACATGTATTTACTCAGTTGTAGTTAACAGTAATATCAAAACATGTTTTCTGAATTATCATTATCGCTAATGTGCAGTGGCGTAGACAGGTTCTTACACCTGGGGGGGATGATTTGCCGTTCACCGGACCAAGACCAATTTTTCGAGACCAAGACAATTGCTTGAAAGTCGTCTCAGTGGGGCGTTTTTGGAGTTTTTTGGCAGCCCTAGCCGCGAAAAATGTTGACGTTTTGAGCGTTGTTTGGTAGCCCAAGCCGCGAAGCGGCGAAATTTTTTGTCATTTTTTGCGTTTTTTGCGTGTTTTGGCAGCCCAAGAGGGGGGGGGGGGGGGGTTTAAACCCCCTAACCCCCCCCCCCCCCCGTAGATCCGCCACTGTGGTAGCGAAGTGACTATGCGGGGGGGGGGGGGGGGGGGAGGGTGTGTCCCCCTCCTACGCTAGAGAGATTTTGCATTTTTGGACTTGAAATTGGGAAATTCGGGCTCTACATTGACTGTATCTGGGAAAGGGTGTCATGATTTGATCGACCAGAAATGTTAAATACATTTTCACGGAGAAAACAAATAGTTGACAAATATGGACCCCAACACAAATATTGTATTTATATGGAGCATCATACACAGTTCTAACTTAACCATTATGCCGCATTATATGATCCGACAACTTACCCTATCGCCAAGAATGAGTCCCGAGGGGTGAAGCTACCGAGGGCTGGGGCAGGGTCAAATATGGAGGGTTTGGAAGGGGGGATCCCCTCCCACGGAGAAGATTTTGCATTTATATACTTGAAATGGTGCAATTTCGTGCACACCACACAAGTAGCCAGAGCAATGCCAGCCTAAACTGGAGCTACGTGGCCCGGTATACAGAAAATAAATACTCACCCCTGACCATACGCAAATTACACAACAAACTGAGATTATCTGGTCGCGCGCGTAGCGCGCAGCGAAAAAGGAATGTGGATGTACAAATTACTTTTTTAACGGTAGAATTAACAGGTCTTTGCTCATACAACTAATGTTCTTTCCCCAATCGTATACAGATACACACAAAAAATATTATATCCTTCCCTAAAACCTGGGGGGGATGATTGTACATGGCATCCCCCCCACCTTGTGAGCTGGGGGGGATGCATCCCCCTCATCCCCCCCGTTGTCTACGCCCCTGCTAATGTGTATATACGAGTATTGATACTTTTTTTTCGAAAGCTATACATCATCACAAAATGCACGAGAAATGTATCATAGGAAAGAAACCAATCACCTAGTCTGAAAAGGTAACTTTATACTTTTTGAAGAGTAATATTGATTTGTAAAGCTCGAAATAGTACACAGTCGAGATACATTTTTGTTTTACTTATCTAGCTGCGGCTGCATGCAGACACTTTATTGTTTAGGTCTACAAATAATGGGTCTTGCGTTTTTTTTTGTATCTACTTCAAAATCGAAATTTTAATTGAGAACAAAATGAAACGCCAAGTTTAATGAAATTCAAAACAAAGTACATGTAGGTATTAATCAATTTAACATTTTACATTAGTGCATTTGTTGTTTGTATAGTATTAAGCGCACTTATATTCTTATATTCAATAAAAAAAATGGTATATCATGGGAATTGTTCATGTTCATGTTCATTTTGTTTGAGTCTCCACCGATCCCCCCTCCCTACCCCTTATTAGTCCAGCAACGCTACGCCACTGTGTTTGGCTTTCATGCGTATCATTATGTTGAGTGTTAACTAAATCTCTTGGCACTTTTGAGTTTCAATAATTCATTTAATAGTGCATGGATTATATTAAAGGGGTAGTTTAGTTTTGGTAAGGCTGAACTTTAGTAACCAAACCTGGACAGTAACCATGGTAACACTATAAACTAATGGTTATAACTCCACCATGCTCGAAATGTATACAAAATTACAAACGACTAAGTAAAGAGCCCGTTATCATTCAAAAAGAGCCATTGAAACTCAAGAGGGCGCTTTCTTAAAAGGCATTGGTTTCAACCATTTTTCATACCAAATTGAAATAATGATTAAATAGAGAGATCATCAACAACTATTTTTAAAAAGCTTTTGAACAATTTTGAAAAAGTGCAAGAATATTTTCAATTTTTTGAAAAAATCATCTAATTATTTGGGCCCCAAATAATTATAAGATCAGATATATTTATTGATATTTCAGCCGTTTGTGGGTCGATTTTGACCAAATAAAGTTTATTCTGCCATTGAAATTGCATGTTCTCTCAAATTCGACACTCATTTTTCATTACCTCACAACAAAATTGTGATGTGCAGCGCCCTCTCTACCAAAACTAAACTACCCCTTTAATATGAGTGTAAATTTGTGTTGGTATGGTCGCGTCGCATAGTCCACATCAATTGCCATGCAATTTATCCAGATTTTGAAAGTAGATTACACAATGTGGACAAAACATTGTCCTTTTTTGTCATTCTCCTTTCCACTTGGAATTACAGAGGCTTGCCCTAGATTGTCAAGGTTATGCATTGTCTGCAGAATGCATGATAGTTGTTATACTGGATGTTAACAGATTAAGTCTAACCTGTCCAGATGGTAAGGCGGACAATAACCATTGTGTGATACATACTCCCGTGAACACATATTCACTTTAACACAGCTTCTCAAATTTCTTCAGAACGTTTTTATTTGACCACATTTTGAAATGTATTTTTGAAAATATTGATGAACTTTAAGAAATGGAGTGTGAATTACGGAGCACGTCCAGACCAAACAGCATGTTAAGCTTTCAGCTCTCTTCTGTTTAAATCTAGATTTAATACATGCTATACATGCTATTCTTGTAAAATTATTTACAATAAAACGTGCCAAGAGTTTATTACACGCCCAGTACGTAAAATAATATGTTTTGTTATAAATATTGAAGTTAGAATGTCATTTAAACAAAACGTAGTGAATTGGAACCGTTGTCCGCTGTGTCAGCTGATACCCACAATACAAATAATGACACCGCACACTACGATTATGTCACTTCTAATTGTATTTATTGTAACAAAGCAAGGAGCAAACAATATCACTGCAAGGTAAACATTATAATGTAGTATTTCAACAACAAACAAGTTTCTGCGATCTTACGATTTAGGACGAGCTGAATTTAATTGTAATAAGATAATTATACGGAAAAGTGCGGTGTAGCTACCATGGGGATTGTGTGTCCATGTCAATAACCGCCTTCCCCCTCCCCCCCCCCCCCCCCCCCCACAACAGGACAATACATTAAACCATGCTGTATACTTACCAATATCAATATTACTAATGATAATAATAATGTATTATAACTAAAAATATTAAGATTAGTAGTTGAGATAATGATGATACTAATAACGCCCACAACAATTACAATAATAATAATAGTGATACTATAGGGTTTCCATTCCTTTTTGGTGTGTTTTCGCATATAAAAGTGCATATTCCAAATGCATGATAACAAAGTTTGATGCACATGAACGTACAATTAAAAAATTGTTTTTGTTGTACGTGCTCAGCGACTGTGAACGGCGAATTTGTTATTTTAATTGACGACAATACGTGGCAAATTGAAACTTGATTGGATATTAAACTAAAATTAGCATTAGTACATTCGATGCTTCTCGGGACGGAAGTTGAAGTAAAAATAATGGACGGGATATCCTATGATGTTTGTAGTAACATTTCAACGAATGTATAGACCAAGTTGAAGAATTCGTATCATCACACATATTGTACAATTATCGATATCATAATTTTTAAATAAACGAAAATAGAATTGCTGTTATTAAGGAAAGTCAGCACAACTTTCTTAACAAGGATTCAACAGGGTAAAAAAGACCTCTTCGGCAAACACATAAGTGCTTGCAAAATTAATCAAGATCTAACGAAAGAAAGCTCACATACCGTACCTGACTTTAGAATCGCAATACTAATTACAAAGAAATACAGTTGACCAGGAATAGCATATTCGGTTCACTATTCTTGTAATGACACTGCGTATGAAAAAGTATGGAGGATCGATGCAGATGTTAAAAACAATTTATATTAATTTATCTTAATAAAGTTTATTGTAAATCCATGCCAGTATTATAAACATACAATTTACTTCATTCCTATTACAAATTACAAGTCGTTCAGATAAACAATGCACTGCAAATCAAACACAATCATATAGCGTGCCAATGACTAAACAATATGATAGAAATACCCCCGTGGTGACATTTCAAATTGACAATGTGCATGCTTGATAAATCTCAATTTTGACGAAAATGGGGCATGACTTCGCTTATTTTCGCAAATTTAACCTAAAATAGTGGCGTAAATGAACAAAGGTACATTATTATGTTGTCACGATGTTCGCGGAAATTAGTTGAAAATGGTACATATTTTATGACGATGTTTGCGAAAAGTGACAAATATGGCCACATAATAGTATGTATTTACACTTGAAGTCTTTAAAGTGTGGTGTTTTGTAAATGTATATTCCAAACCAAAATTGTGTACCCATTTTACGGGGGTATATTTTGTTGAAAATTAAATGCCCCCAAAACGCCGCAAATAAAGGGCCAGTTTCACTACGAGGACGATCATGTTCCACACCTATATGCATATAAATGACACAGCCAGGTGGAATACTCACAGCAAATACTCTCTTCAAAACAACTACGGATCTTATATACAACACTACTAGTAAAGGGATCTCGTAACATTGTTGAATAATAATAATAATAATAATAATAATAATCTCGATTTATATAGCGCCTAATATGATTGATAATCATCTCTAAGCGCTTTACAATGATAATATTAACCCCGGTCATAGGATACAATGCAAACCAGCACACATCGTATGCACCATCTCCACTCCCAGGGGAGCATTCCTTCCAAGCGCTCATGGGCTCAAGAAGATCGTTCACATAAGGATTTCACCTCCTACCGGGTCCCCATTTATACACCTGGGTAGAGAGCAGCAATGGTGGATAAATTGTCTTGCCGAAGGACAAAGGCAGTGGGCAGGGTTCAAACCCGGGATCTCATGATCAGAAAGCGCGCTCTCTACCAATCTTGCCACACCACATCCACCACGATGAAATGTGAAAGCATTGATTTAACTATCAATACAATGTGTATACTTGTGATCTGATCTGTCCATTGAGTAACGTGTGGAAATTTCACTTAAAATTGATATTATATTGCCAAGTTATGATCCAAAATGAAAAGTGATATTTGCTAACTCATTGTACTAACTTTGTATACAGTAATAACTTTCCAGTGGATAATTAAAAATATGGGCACGTAATATATCATTTTAACAAAATGAAAATCAAATAACTAAAACCTGTTCTATGCTCGTATCGGTAACATCAGTATGAGATAACATTGGTATTTGATAATATTGGTATGAAATAACCACTAGAGTTGTATTACTGTGAATCTGGACAATGTTACTAGATCCCATTAGCGGTATCATTTGTATATATCATTTCGTGATTATGACACCAGTATACAATTTAGTATAGCTTACAATTATTCCAGAAACTATATTTAACCTTTACACTACAGATACACATTATATATTATACACACTCAACTTAGAATACGTGAAACCTGTTGTTTATTATTCCTTATGGTAAATGGTAAATACACACTGCAATTTACACGCCAAACACACTCATTATATTACTATTTTTAGAACACTGTCTCTACCTTAAAATGATCCCAAGTGGTGGCTGACAGATTTAAGTTTGATATCTTTACTCATGTTTGATAAATTGTATAGCCCATTCTAAATATATTGTATATGGATAACACATGCGAGCGATGTGAAGTTTCCCCCAAAACATAAAACCTTGAAATACACGCAGTTATTTGGCGAGAACTTGACTAAGGTTTGCCTCATCTCGCTTTGTATAGATAATGCCCACCTTAGTAGTTTTTAGTGCAAAATGTTTGTTTTATTCATGTGTTATAGAATCTCTCCACTACATTTCCAGGTAAGTGCTGTGGGTGTATACAATGTTACTAAATCAATGTATCGGTTATCATTAGTAAGTAATGTGTTCAATTTCCTGATACTAGTATACAATAGTATAGCTTTAAATATTCCAGACACTTTATTTAACCTTTATATCAAACCTGCAAACTAAATATAAAATAATATCGTACGAGCTTCGAGTCCGCGATGCCTATTATGTATTAGCTAATATGCTTAACATGGTAAAAAGACACTGCAAACACACTCGTTATAATACGCCATCTAATCTTAGGTACTCCGTCTCAAATAGTAGCATTTGTTGCGACCAGCATATTTCAGCTACATATCTTTACTCATGTTCGAAGAGTAAAAGCCATTCTAAACATATGAATAGAAAATGCGAGAGATATGAAATAAGTTGCCAAAAATATGAGTTATGGAAAAACACACAGCAATTATGTATGACCGACTTTAGGAGGCCTCGTCTCACATTATTATAATTGTGCCTGCCTGTGTATCTTTTGTGCACAATAACTTTTTTTCATTTCTGCTCTCTGTATTTTGTTTTGTTTTACAAGTCAGGACATCCTAGTTTAATGATACAAAATACATAATGTAACATATAATCTAAGTATCCACTGTCCCCCTAAAAAAAAGTACAGTAATAACAATAATAAAGAAAAATCCATAAACCAATCATGGCTTCATTAAATCAATTTTGTCTCCAATGAGGATATTTTTCTGGCTGCGTTATGAGGCAGGAGATAGTGAGCTGCTCCTTCACTGCATCATCAGGAATCGTCCAATGAGATGACAGGTAGCAATCAGCAGGACGGGAGCAACAAGAGCCGGAGCTGCACAAAAATAATAATTAGGACAAGATAATAGCTAGCCTTTCGACAAAAAAGAATATCTATTCTTATTGTTAATATACAAGTATACCAATATAATTATATGTTCAGGTATGAAGGATATATACATATTTATATGTTCAAGTATGAAGGATATAGCACGATGGATAATGTGACTGACAATCGTAAGTTTGCATTATGCCCGGCGCAAAAAGAGCCCTTTTGTTCCGATCAACCCTGATTAAAAGCCACATTCGAGCGATTCAGTCACGGCAAATTATTCAACATGTTGAATCGGGCCAGATTTGCATCTGACTTGCAAAATCAGTGTCGTGAATCAACGCACTCAGAGCCGATCCAACTGAAATCCAGTCGGATCCGGTCGAGTCGGCCCTGTCTACGCCGGGCTTTAGGTTTGTCCATCATTGCAGAAGAAGGAAGCTCCAACATGTCTGCTATAATATATGATTAATAATAATAAATAACAATAATAATAACAATGGTGGCTACTTATATTGCGACGTTCCGTCTTTAATTTATTAGTTAAATACAATACAAGAAAAACAATACTCCACGGATGGGATATTGAATGTGTACCATACTCTCGAAGATCTGTAAAAACGATGTACTGTTCATGCAGTGGCGGATGTACGGGGGGGGGGGGGGTGTTTAGGGGGTTTAACCCCCCCCCCCCCCCCCTTGGGCTGCCAAGTGAAAATGTATCAGTGAAAAAAGTGAAAAAAAAATCACTTACGGGGGTTCAAAATGGCAACAAAAAAATCCCCGCTTCGCGGCTATCAGTGAAAAAAGTGAAACAAATTAACTTACAGGGCTTCAAAATAGCACATAGTGAAAAAAGTTAACAAAAATTGCTTACAGGGGTTCAATAAAATAGCCAAACAAAATAACCGCTTCGCGGCTCGTGGGTCCAACCCCTGTCATGTTATGTTTTTGGTTTAATAATGTGCAAACGTATCCGTACTTCCTGATTCGTCGATGCATCGCACAGTGCCATCACAGTATCTACCGACTTGGCCGACTTGGACGGCTGCTGGAGCCTTGGATTCAAGCCTGATGCAGATCTTCGTAAAGTCATCGCAAGATACGTGTTCCAGATTTAATGCCACACCGAGGCGGGTGAAGGTCTCGGCCGGATCGGTATGGGATAACAACCTGCTCGAGTATGATGCTGTAATGTCAACCTCAATACCATCTTAATATATAAAAATAGATACGTATACATTAAACATTTCCTTATACGCAATATAATAATATTAATAATAATAAACCATTTTTATATAGCGCATAATTACAAAAAATAAATTTAAGTCTCTAAGCGCTTTAAAGGAATGAAAATATAGAAATAGGTAAACAGATAGAGAGCGAAGAAGAGACAAGGTGAAATGAAAAATGACAAAACTTTGACATACAGTTTAAAACCTAATCAATTTACAAATTAAACAAATACGTCTTCAAAAGACGTATCACTTATAATCGAATTTCCCCTTGCACACTTATCATGTGCAGTTGCCTTATGACTTTGTTTTTGTTTAAAACATCAAAAATAATACTATACAGACTGTCCCAGAGAAAACGAAACCGGGTTTCATGGCAGAAATTTTCTGTCATAATGAATAATTTCCTTGGTGATATATGTATGTCTGAAAAGCTCTGTGTCTCTTCTTTAATTTTGGCACATAGTTCACGCATGACTGAATTAGAACGATGGAAAGTGGTGTTACCAAGATTCTATTTGCACGCAGAAATTGCAAGTTTGGGTGAGGTTTTGGGGTGAGTTTTAAGGGTAGTAAACGTACTTATTTTGAAAAAGGACAAATACCGCATACAAATTCATAATTTTATCTTTTATATGACACCTCATGATTGAAAAATAAATGATTTATGCCAGAGAACGAGTACAATGAAAACAAATGAGTAACTTTCCTGATCTAGCCTGTTTCCCATGTTTTCCCTGATCCCCATGTTTGTGTAAATTCACTCATGCATCAAAGTCCATTGTCAGCTGCTAATTCAGGAAAGCTGAGCGACTTCTTACTCAACTTTCACTCATTTGGGCAGAAATCAGTCATGTTTTCATTGTACTCGTTCTCTGGCATAAATCAATTATTTGTTTAGCACGAGGTGTCATGTAAAAGATAAAAATATGAATTTTTGTGTGGAGTTTGTCCTTTTTAAAAATAAGTACGTTTACAACCCTTAAAACTCACCCAAACTTAAAATGTATGCGTGCAAATGGAATATTGGTAACACCCCTTTCCATTGTTCTAATTCAGTCATGCTTTAATTATGTGCCATAAGTTGTACATCAAATGAAAGAAGAGACACAGAGCTTTCCAGACATATATATATCATCAAGGAAATTATTCATTATGACAGAAAATTTCTGCCATGAAACCCGGTTTCGTTTTATCTGGGACAGTCTGTACATTTGTCGGCTATGTGTTAACCCTCCGTTTAAACATTTTCAAAGGTTTGTCGTTAACTGTTTTAATTGTAATGAGTTGACTTGCATTATTATCATGACAATCCATATCAGTAGTACTTGAAGTAGCAGTAATAATATTATCATTATTTATATAATTATCATTAGTATTATTATCATTATTATTATCAGTATCATTAGTATTAATATCTGCATTATTGTTGTTATTATTGTTTGGTGTCTACATGTAGTTCGTTACCTGCAAGTTCCACCTCATCAGATTTGGCGGGATAAATGACGAATTTCACGTTGCTGAAATTAACAGCGCCGCTCGTTACGTTCACCGTTGCAGACATTGTGACCGAAGCGCCGCCACCGATTGTCACCACCTTGTCATCAGGATATATGATGGAAGCTCTTACCAAAGTAACAACGCCTGCAAAATAGTAATTACCTTATTAAAAATGAAATAAACGATTTTGCTCGATAATTCAAACAATTATAGGTACAGCAAGATTACAGTATGGAAGTTGTATTATAAGGTACAAGGATGTTGTATGTATCCTTAAGTTTTAGATAATTCGTACAAAAAGTGATACGGACCAGAAATGATATCAGCTACTAATGTTAGTAAAACATAACACACTTTTCACATGTAGCTTGAAACGAATATCACTGATTAACTAACCTTAAGTTACTTGTGAAATGGTATAAAATGTTATCTACAAACCATTCATTCTTGAATGGATCTGGTAACGTTGCTACAAAGTAAAGAAAGTGAATAGTGGTTGGTAGAATGCGTAGTTTTGTGATCTGATATGACCTCTGAGTATTGTGTGAAAATGTGTCATTAACTGGACGTTCTAAGGCGAGTAATTAAAATGCAAGCAAACATTTGCTAACTCATACAATTCATTGCACATACTCTGTACACAGTTATGCATATCTAGTAGATAGTTAAACTTCCGAACAATTTAGTCGTAAATATCTTTCTAATGAAAGTTCAAATGGAACAACCAAAACCGGCACCTTGATTGTGTTGGTAACACGCATACAACGAAGTATGAGATATAAATTAGTCAAATGTAAAATGACGTTGTGTGGATTTGGACAATGTTACTAGATCCCTGTAAAATATGTATACCACTGACAATTCGATATCATACCTTTGGTGCTTGGAACTGTTGTCGGCACTGTTGTCGGCACTTTAGTAAGTGAAAATAGATGAAAACCAACATAATACATTAGTGTGACATTTCATATTTATTGTATAAGTTCAGTGGCGGATCTACGGGGGGGGGGGGGGGGGGTTAGGGGGTTTAACCCCCCCCCCCCCCCTTGGGCTGCCAAGTGAAAATGTATCAGTGAAAAAAGTGAGAAAAAATAATTTACGGGGTGCAAAATAGCAAAAAAAAATCGCCGCTTCGCGGTTCATGGACGAAAGTGAACAAATAGTGAAAACAAAATCACTTACGGGGTTTCAAAATAGCAAAAAAAATCGCCGCTTCGCGGCTCATGGACGAAAGTGAAAAAAAAGTGAAAAAAAATCACTTACGGGGGTTCAAAATAGCATAACAAATTCGCCCCTTCGCGGCTCGTGGACGATGCTCTGCATCGTCATTGGGTCAAACCCCCCCCCCCCCCCTTAGCAAAAAGCTAGATCCGCCCCTGTAAGTCAGAAGATCACTTTACTTCCCAAGGAAGTATATTTCCCAAGGGAGAATAAAGTACGCAATGAGGAATGATTTTTAGTTTGTTAATCAAATTGTGCACTTAATTATTTCTTTGTAAAATAACATTCTGCTATGCAAAACAATAGTTGCAGTAATATATCTATCAATAGTTGCAACAGATAATATTTATAGATGTATCAGCACCATGAGAAGGTACAAAAACAATAATATGACACTAATATAAATATGTATTGTATACAAGCACTGACAGAAAATCACAGTTATACCTCCTAAAACAGAAAAAAGTACAATTAGCATTGATAGAGCTATTTTGTCTATATTATAAACTGGGCTCCAAAAGAAACTTATCACTTTTTCAGAGCGACGCTCACTAAAATCCATAGGATCAAATTGAACCATATTTAGACACAGATAATCTATCATTCTCCTTATGAAGCATATCCTAAAAATCAAAAGTTTGCTTTTACTAAAAATGAGAAAAATGCGATAGAATCACAACAGGTCACTTTTCAAAAATCACAGAAACTGCTCGCTGCGAACCTCCACGAAAGGCGGTATATTCAGAAATTTCAATAGCTATTCATTCAACTTCAAAGCGGGTTATGTAACCACTAGACTGGCTATTGTTTGTGCCGAGCTCTGTGCCCGGAAGGCGAGCAGTTTCTGTGATTTTTGAAAAAATTACCTCTTGCGATTTCACCTTATTTTATTCTTTGTTGACTAAAGCAAACATAATTTTTTTTTTAGATGACCTTGCTAAGGAGTATTATAGCTAATCTATGCCCAATTATGATTCATTTTTATGCTTTGGATTTTAATGTGTGTCAATCTTAAGAAGTGATAAGTTTCTTTTGGAACCCAGTTTAGTTACATTTTGGGCTATTGTTCACTATAGCATATTATTTAGAAATAAAGTGCTATATGGATTGGACACAAGTTATGTATTTTCTGAAGGTAATAAGCATCCAAATGACGTTTTGCTTTTCAAGCAAAACAAAGTAGTTTGAGTAGGTAATGATGTATTTTTCCATCACACGATTTCCTGAAATGTTATCTATAAACTCATGCGACCGCATTCTCATTTGTGCCATAACTTTGGTCAAGGTTATAAAGACAGAAACAACATGTAAGATGTTAGACAATGTCGTACCTGTGACAAAAAATTAGCTGGGTGTCTGTATACATTTAATCAAATACCTCTGCAAAGGCATCCAGCCGAAGTGTATTATTTATATTCAATCATAGTGTAACCTATCGCTAATAGCATGAATAGTATTGCCTCCAGAATCTCCAAGGGCATAATACTCGTGATATACTAACAACTGAAATGTCTGGATGCCTAATAAGCATCAAAGGGATCTAGTAACTTTGTTGACATGTGCAAAAAGTGATGAAAGGTTGATGCAATGTATATTGTTGTTATCTCATATGTCCACAGGAAATTGTGTGAAAATTTCAAGTCAAATGGACATTGCATGGCCAAGTAATGAGCGAAAATGCAATGTTATATTCACTTACTCACTGTACTCACTTTGTACACGGTTTCAAAACTCCACCGGAGTGTTTCTTATCTGTATACTTCGATCGTACATATATTTGTAACAAAAGGGAAATTTGAAAAAAAAACAAATCCTGTCCCATGATGTTATTGCTAATACGAATACAACAAGGTATGAGGGAACCTCTAAGATTAACATTTTATTCTGAGGATTTGGACAATGTTACTAAGTCCCTTTAAAGAAACCGTATAGCACTAGGTTATCATGTTCATTCTATTATAATGTATGTTATTAATGGCTCAGCACTTCTATGTTTAGCAAGTCATGCATTCATCATGTCTAGGCAGCTTCTTGGACAACCTTATAGCAGAATATTTGCATGTCATACTCATCATCATCACCACTTTGATCACTGTCACTGGTCGGCAACATCATCAAGATCATCAATATATTAAACAGTCTTCTCTGCACTGGAATCTCACCATCTCGATGATGGCCTTGAAGGCTAGGAGGACCTTGATTGTGATTGGCTTTACCTGATCAGCTGCTGTGTCCTTAAAAGCCATGTAGTAGTGGATCCAGGAATTGCTGATGACGCTTTCCTGACCCCATAATGTGGCCTTGATCTGGACTCAGTGGATGTGCTGCTTGAAACACCAAGAGTGGATGGCAGCTTGTCACGTTCAGTCATATGCTTGCAGAAAAGTTACAATCGGGGATGCAATATGGATGCCCTTTAGCATGTAGTGTGTATGCAGCACAGACGAATGTTGCCAGTGATGACAGCCGCTCTCCAGTGACTTCAGCGGCATCTGAAATCATCTGCAGTGCATTGGTGACTTCTCCGCATGCTTGGAGGTATACTTGCAGCTTGATTGCCTTGCAGTAATATAACAATTCTGTGTTGTCAGCCCGTGTTAGTTCGTGGAAGGCTAGCAAAGCCTTTGCGTTTCTGGACCTAGAGCTTTCTATATTGGCTGCACTTGGACTACTCCGGAAGCCATCGACATGGAAGTGTTTCTCAGCAAAAGGTTGGTGCTATGAGCAGCACCAGAACATCAGTGTATGGATAGAAGACCACCAATTCTGCATCAGGTAGGTTCCGATCTTTGATGCCAGCTCTGCATTGTGGATCAGCAGTGTGTCCGCCTCTTCGTGGTTAATGTTCTAGATTTGCATCTCGCTGTTTCTCCTAGTACGTCATGCGGCAGATGCAATATCCAGCTTTGACGAGCCCTGGTCGTGTGGGTTGTACACCAGTGATTTTGCTGCCATATACGCAGTCAGATCAGTCTTCGTTTTATCCTGAGAAAGGAAACGGCTCATTGGAATGTGATTGATGCTTGTGTCATCTGTGATCTGATATTGGATCGGAAGGTCTCCGTTTCTCCGTATTCTTCAGGGAATCAGGCCTATATGTGTCATACATCAGAATGATCTCATCAGAGACATCAGTCTAGTAGTGATAGTCAAATACCTCAGTGAATGCTTCAATACCAGACTGATGTTTCTCGCAAGAGACTTTGATTATATCACTATGGTGATTGACACATACAAGGCCGATTTCCTGAAGAGTACCACACGGGGGAAACAGAGACAATGGAAGGATCTGATCCATTATCAGATCAGCGATGACACCAACACCAATCACATCCCAAGGAGCATGTTCCTTTCCCATTTCAAAACAAAGGCTGAACTAACTGAGTATCTGGTAGCAAATACACCGGAGTACATCCAAGACTCGTCAACGCTGATTATCGCATCTGCCACAGGACGTACTAAGAGCAACAGCGAGCTGAAAATCGACGACAACAATCATGAAGAGGCGGATACACTGCTCATACACAATGCCGCGACGGCATCAAAGAGTAACCCACCTGGTGGGGACTTGGTGGTCTTTTCCCCAGACATTGATTTTCTGGTGCTGGTCATAGCACACTATGACCTTCTTCTGAGAAATGGCTTCCGGAGTGGTCCCAGTGCAGCCAATATAGACAGCTGTAGATTCAGAAAGAGCAAAGGCTGTGTCAGCCTTCCACGCATTCAAGGGAGGGGGAGACAACACGGGACGGTTCTCTCGCATAGGCAAGGCAACCTGGCTGCAAGTCTACCTCAAAAGTAGTCCCCCGAGTCTAGATCTATGTCACATTATGGGATCAGGCAGGCATTGCTTTACACCGGCTTGGTACGAACAGTCACGTTCACGTCACGTTCACGTCACGTGAACGGTTCTGTACCTTTTGTGAAACAGGTCACCCAAATCTACGAAGTGTAGGGTAAAGTGACCCAACAATTTGTCGTTTTCCATGCCGGTAAAACTCGAATCGTCACGTCTACCAAAACGTGACGTGAGTGTTTAATCATTATTTGTAAAAGTGAAAGCGCTTGTTACTAAGACTAGTCATGACGTCATCCAGAATATTCTCGACGACACAACTTTTCCTTTTTGTGCGATGGAATTCCTATGGAGATTGCGTGTTTAAGGATTTGTCGCAGCGCACAAAAAATTGTATGTAAGTGAATGGGGACCGCGGACAAAGTATCAGACAGTTGTTAGAGGGAGAAAATAAATCTTTCTAACAGATAACGTTAAAAAGAAATGGATAATCAAATTAGAAACTGTGCTTATATTATGTTTGTCTAAACATTCGTGGTCCAAACGGGGATCGGAAACTGGTTACTCGCTACAGCCAACTACGGACTGTGTCCGCTTAGGCCTAGCTAGCCACCCCGACCGCCAGGCGCCAGGGGCGCCTGCGTAGTAATTTGTACGATTAAATATCAATGAATACAAATAAGGGGGCTTACCGGTTTGCATCAAAGTCACATTTTCCGTTGTTCCATCGTTGTACTCGACTGACATCATGTAGCGACGAACCGGCACAAGATCGTTAAAGGTGTAGAAAATCGGGCATGTCTGGTTGGTCGGCAGGCAACGGGGCGAGCTGCCGCATAGCGTGCTACAGAGTTCGGTGAGACAGACTTGGCGGCCTTCCTGTGCGCCATTGACCCAGATGACGGTAATGGTGTCCATTGTGTATTCAAACACCATAGGGTCGTATGTTGGGTAATCATCTAAAGAAGCGCAATGATAAAACAAACGCAACACATTATGATGACAGTGATAAAACAAGCACACTCATTATGATGACTACTCCACAAGAGGAATCTTGCCTTGTAGCTGTCTTTAGCAGCGCAATGATAAAATGAGCACAACAAATTATGTCTACTCCACAGGAAATACGTTGCCTTGTAATTGTCTTAATCAGCACAATGATAGCATAAATACGACAGATAATAATAACCACAAAATAAACACAACAAATAATATCATCTGCCTTTATAGTAAAATATGCGTCGTTGTTTGGCTAAACACGGTCACATGACTTAGGTGTCAATTTGGTATGACACCATGGCCAGAGAGTTATGTCATCCGCTGCAAAAGAGATTGTATTATGACGTCAAATTGAGAGCCAAAGGTCTACGTACAAAGTACACGTACCGTATGTTGTTTTTGACCGATTTCAGTTTCAATGCATGAATGTGTATTTTTAGCCCCCGGATTTAGCCAGATGATATAACAGTTGTTAACTTTGTTGTCGGCAAAATCACGGAAGGTTCCCTCAGAAACTACTCCACAGATAAACTGTTGCATATTTGTGATTCTAGAGCTATGAAACCCTAGCGATTGATATGCACTCCCTCCACTCCCTGGGGAGCATTCCTACCTGTTGTTATTCTGATGATCTGTGCATTGTCGCTCGTCTGCTCTCCAAACTCTCCTGTTGCATTCAACACCGTCTCCACTTCAAACATGTATCTGGTGTTTGGTCGCAAGCACCCCAACGAGAAGGAGAGATCCGTGGAATCATTGGGGATGGTGGCCTCCAGATTGCGTTGGAAAGAGAACGGCGATTCATAGACTCGGTAGGCGGAGAACCGGGGGTCCACACTGGCATCCCACTCGAAACCGATGGTGAAAGGAGTGACCTCTGAATCGATCGGCCGAAGTGGCTCAGGCGTGACGGGGTCTATTAATTATCAAAATTAACATGAACAAAAGATATGGGAAGAGAAGCACAGATGAATACATAAACAAAAATCATATTCATAAGTGATTCTAGAAATTAACACTTCTGTTTAGTGGGCAGGTAAAACACATTCTTTCCCTTTCATTTCTTGTGGCCCATAACCTGAAACGTGAGGCACTAAACAAAGAAAAACATACCATATGTTTTATAATTGGTTGACCTTTTGATTCAAGGGAATTTAAGATAAATACAAAATGGAGTGCAGTTTTAGTATAGGTTAGATCTAGATAAAATAATTGAACTTTGAGATTTGTTGTCTTTCTTGCAGTACATACCAGACCACGGCCAGTCCCTTGGCGGACAAGACATTTAACCACTGACAAGATCATACAAACGGCATTATTTTTCTGTGTTGTTTTTCGCGACTGTCTACCGATACACAACATTCACAAAATTACCAGAGCTCATACAGTAATTATAAGTGATGTTGCAGAAGGGAGCAACATTTTAAATAATTGCTCACCTTTAATTGACATGATGTTAAAATAAGCATTAATAAAACTCCCATTTAATTTGTATGATTTGTATCAAATTGTAACAAATTTATTTCTCTCGGTCATCATATTCCTTTTGAAAATTACTGCATCTTGCATGGAATTCTTATTTGATTTAATTTGGGGTAAAGCAGAAGATGGACTTACTTGTTCTCACAGATCCATTGATCACCAAACCCGCAGAGACTGTAACATAGTAGACTTGCCCGGAATCAAGAATTGTTTCAGTTGATGTATCAAAGGATGTATCCAAGGTAGGACCACCTGCTGATTGACTGCCTCCAGGTCCCCCTGCTTGTATAGTAACAAAATACCCTAACCCTGGAACAGGTGTCCCAAACGGCCCCCAAAGTAACAAAAACGATGAAGAAGTTACATCCACGAAAACAAGGTCCCCTGGTAGTGAGGAAGCTGAAATCAAATAAAGAGTAAGAAAAAACACAAAACAATAATTATGAATGAAGTATTTACATAGGCAAACAACTTTCTTATGTAGTTTGTATTCTGTTTGAATTTGAAAACAAAATGCTAAAAATTGTACCGGTAGTGGCGTTGACAATCGTTGCTTCACTTGAACTAGCAGGCACTGCCGATGTCGCGTTAACTGTCGAACGAGCTACAAACTCGTACGTCAAATCGGGGCGGAGTCCAGAGACAACATAGTCGCCCGCCATGTCTGCTGATATTGTGAATGAGCCATCATGGGCACAGATCATGGGATCGCTTGACTGGATACCGTAGCTGATGTTGAACCCGTCTAACTCGCCTGGGCCTGGTTGAACGTTGAGTGTCACAGTGGTTGCGGTGAAATCGATAACTGTTACGTTGGGACTTGACGGTGCTACGTAAAATAAGGAAAACAAACAGAACAAGAGCATTGACAATGTACTGTATTTATAAATATTATATAATATAAATATTATAAAATAACAATACAGTCAAACCTGTCTATAGCGACCACTCAAGGGACCGGCGAAAAGTGGCCGCTATGGACAGGTGGTCGCATTAGACAGGTAGGCCGCCATTTTAAATGCCCAGTCGCATACTATCATGCCCTTATGCACATGTGTAATTAAATGGCATCGGTACACGCTCGTGTTAGTATTTTATTCAAGTGTTTGTTGCATGCATAACCAAAGCAAAAATTTAAATTATACATGAATTGGCATTATATTTCAAATGATATTACATGTTTGTATACATGTACGATTATCTTTGTTTTATACGTGAAATTGAAATTGCAAAATATGTCAATTTATTTATTCATCAATAATAATAGACAAGCGAGATTCACCGGCACTTTTAAATGCTCATAACGAGTTTTCTATAGAATTCTGATGTCAAAATGCATCGTTTGGTCGTAACACGCGGATTATCGTTGAACACAATTAGAAACAAAGGTAAATTTATTGGTGCCTTGATCGCTCAAGCGCTATTTTTGGTCGCTATATATAGGTTTAAACGTGCGTCGGGACCCAAATAGGGTGGTCGCTGGTCGCGTTAAGCAGGTGGTCGCATTACGCAGGTCGCTTAACACATGATTTCTCACAGGGGGACCAGAGAGCGGTCGTTATGAGCAGGTGGTCGTTATAGACAGGTGGTCGCATTAACAGGTTTGACTGTAATATGATTGATGTGTTTAAAAGGAGCCTAATTATGATAAAGTATCATCTCTATGAGATTTACACTATTACTCCTCGGTCACATGATTCAATTCCAGCCCGCACGTAGAGAGTGCACCAACTCCACTCCCTGGGGAGCATTCCTTCCGATCGGCTCATGAGCATTAATACAATATTTCCATATTTCAATAATATTTCATCTTCTAGGCTGTAAAGGCTCTATAGAGGTATGCTTATCCTATTACTTTGCTTAACCAACAAAAAACAAATTAAATAAATGTGGTCAAATTGTCAACCCCAAATCTTCACATTTATTCACATCATAGATTTCAACCAAAAGGCGCAAAATCCTCTTTTTCAACTTCCGAGGAAATCAGATTTCTTTGTCCCACTTTGTACACGTGCCTATGGGAATATGAAAATTGAACTTACTATATTTTTATTTTGAGTGAATTATTGGTCGTAAAGTGTGGATTCTTAGATAGCTACGTAGATTATACATGTAGATATATTGTTAACTCAATTTTTGTGGAAAGTGGATTTAGGGCCTTTTTAAAGTGAGCTCTATTACTTACCAAGACGGAAGGCAACCGTAGCAACCGTACTCCCTATAGTTATTGCTGCATTGTACAGTACACCAAGCTGTAGGTTGGCAAAGGTGACGCGGTTGTTCGTTCCCGGCGAGATGACAACTCCATCGGTTGGGGTGACGCTGAAAGTTGGTGTGCTTCCTCCCGCCCCGCCGTGCAATACCTCCACAGCTGAATCATTCATGGACAGGACCATCGCTTCGTTTGCAGGAAGTGGTTCTGAAATATACAACAATAAACACATTTTTGTAGCAGATTATCATTATTTGAAAGAACCATCACCAGGTTCGGACAAAGTAATCTGAAACAATTAAACAAAATAAAACAAATTTTGAAGCAGGCTATCATTCATGGAAAAAACATTTGCTTTATTTGCAGAAAATGGTTATGAAAATATAAAAAAATGAACACATTTTTAAAGCAGACTGCCATTCAATGACAGAACCCTTGGATCATTTGTTGAAAACGGTTCTGAAATATAACAACAGTAAACAATTTGTAATAGACTTATCATTCATGGTCAGAAATGTTTGCTTCATTCCCTAAAAGTGGTTCTGAAATATATAACAGTCAGCATTTTGAAGCAGACTATCATTATTGCACAGAGCATTCACCCCATTTGCCCAAAATGGTTCTGAAATATACAAAAACTGTACTAAAGCATTTTAAAGCAGACTATCATTAATTGACAGAACCATCACTTTATTTGCCAAGGTTGGTTCTGAAATATACAAAAGCAGTAAACATTTTGAAGCAGACAATCGTTCATGGACAAACCTAGTATGCTTTATTTGGAAATTTACAGCAGCAGGAAGTATCTAGTGGCAGACAAACAAAATTAAAGTGCCTAATATTTAGACCTGACTTGAAATATAAAACAAATGATGTAACTCACCCGTAGTGATTGAAAATAGTTCTGGTTTACTGTACTGCTCGACGAAGACATCAGTTGCATTCAGAACACTCCTCACGGCAGCAGTATAATCGGTGGACGGTATGAGACCACTAACATCAAGCATCACGACACCGGTCACAAACTGTTGCACAGGGGTCGAATACCGACCATCCAGGGTGGAGGACAGCCACACGGAGTAGCCATCAGAGTTGCTGGGAGCTGCAGGGGCTACCCAAGTGAACTGAACTGACGATTGCATAAGATTTGTAGATTGTCCGTTCTGCACAGGCCCGGGGTCTGTATTGTAATGGAGAATGAATGAAAGAAGGGACAAAGACAAAACTGTTATCAATGTGAGTCTACAAAAATCTCACAAAAATAAGTAGTATTTGTACCTGGAACACCCGAGTCAAATTGAACATACCTCCTTCTAAATGGGCTTATACAGTAGGGTAGGGGCACATTATTTATTTGTATGATGTTCCCCTCTTTGCTGTTGTTTTTGCCTCGTATTCAGCCCCAAAAATATCACTCATTTAGAAAACATATGCATTATGTTAGCCTATAATCTATATTATTATAGTACTATATTACAAAACACATTTCTTTGAATTTTTAAGATAAAGGTACCTTCGGAATAACACAAAATTCTGTTTTTAAATGATACCTACATAATGTAGTACCTATTGCATATCAAGGTACACTGTGTATCTTTTACAATACAGTGATACAGTCAAGATATAACAAGTTTTTTCAAAGTACAGGTTTTATGTATTTTACTTTTTAAAGCCCTGATACAACGGGAAACCTGATGAACCAAGATAATTTCATGGGCCCAAGATGCTTGTTATAATAATGTTTTTCAAACATATAGGGAAACTGACCAGAAATGTATTGTGATTACAAGAAGGCAACGAATATGTGATTCCAACGGGATTCGAATCCGAGAATAATGTTTGTCTTGCATTCATTACACTATCAATTAGCCACTTTTCTTATTGTTCACATTATTTTAAACCATTCACATCAACTTACCAGTTCTCAGAAGGACGGAGTGGATGGATCCTTGTGACAAAGTGTAGTTGTAGACCGTGCCCGCATCCAGGGATTCTTCAATGATCGACACATTGGCGCAGACACCAGAGGAAACAATCATAGCACCTCGAGAGACTGTGAAGTCCACATGAGACAGGAATCCGAGAACAATGTCCACACCACTTACAGATACCACAGACAGCTGACCATCCACTATGTTTGTTGCATCTGAAACACAACAAAAATAACAGAAAACGTTCACTTAATTTTTTAGAGCAATTAAATCACATTTTGTATGACTAGTAATCTTCGCTTTCAGGATTTTGTAGATACATGTGTATTGAAATCAATCAGATATCAAAGCATCCATACCACTAGCAAATATGATCGACAGTTAAACATTGTCCATGTACTACTGGTCACATTTCTGGAATTGTAGATATTTTAAAATACAATCTCAGGCTGGAACATTCACCAAGAAGGAAATTATGATGTAATAAGGTAATTTAAATCAGTTTGCTTTAATACGTAACTTTTGTTGACATGTGCAAAAAGCGATGAACGGTTGATTCAATGTATATTTTTGTTATATGATATGACCACTGGGTAGCAGGAGAAAATCTCAACTTAAATAGGACGTTTATGGCCGGGTGATGAAAACAAAATGCAAAAATTATATTCACTAACTCATTGCACTGACTTGTAAACGGTAAAGAATATCCAGTGGATTAATTTATCATCTGAACACTTGAATCGTAAATATCTTTTAAATGAAAGGGAATACCTGTCTGCCTGTTTACATGCTTCTATTGATAATATGAATACAACAACCAAAAAAGGAAACTGCTAGAATTCCAATTGGATTTTGAGGATTTTGCCAATGCTACTAGATCACTTTAAAGGGGTAGTTTAGTTTTGGTAAGGCTCAACTTTAGTAACCAAACATGGACAGTAACATTATAAAACTAATAGTTTTTAACCCCACCATGCTCGAAAGGTATTACAAAATTACAAATGACTAAGTAAAAAGCCTGTGTATCCATTTAAAAAGAGCCATTAAAACTCAAGTAGGGCGCTCTCTAAAAAGGCATTGGTTTCAACCATTTTTCATACAAACTTATGCATGTGATTGTTTTATTGAAATAATGATTAAATAGAGAGATCATCAACAACTATTTAAAAAACGCTTTTGAAATTTTTTGAAAAAGGGCAAGCATTTTTTTATTTTTTTGAAAAATTCATGCTAATTATTTGGGCCCCAAATAATTAATAGGGTCTAGATATATTTATTGATATTTCGGCCGTTTCTGGGCCGATTTTGACCAAATAAAGTTTATTCTGCCATTAAAATTGCAATGTTACTCGCAAATTCGACACTCAATTTTGCATTACCTCACAAAAAAATTGTAATGTGCAGCGCCCTCTCTACCAAAACTAAACTACCCCTTTAAAGAAAATGTAATTACTTGTGGACTGTGCCACGGTAAGTGGGGGGCTGCTCCTCTTTGTGCCGTTGACGATCGGCTGTGATCTGAGAGCAAGTACTCTGTGGCTACTCTCAGCGGCGGACAGAGCAATGCTCGTATCGCTCGTGGTCCATGTCTCCGAGAGAGCCGTTGCAAGCATCCGATGTCGACTGAATCTCGTATGTAATTTGGTCGCCGCTGCTCGCGCTCCAGCTGAGCTCAACGCTGTTGTAATCGATCGACGTGGACGAGGAGATCAGGTGGGTGCCTCGGGAGCTAGAGGAATAGATGAAGAAAATATAACAATAATTATAAGTATAATTTGTACATGTAGCCCACTCTACAAATTCTCTTTTTTGCCTTACATTATTTCTTCATAATTCATTATTAAGAATACAAGTGCAACGTCATAAATAAACCAAATCAATATAAATTGAATCATGACCACAAAAGTCATACTTTCATCATTTTCTAACAGAAAAAAAGGCAGATCACGTTGAGTCAGTTCTGCATGTGTGCATTGGGCTTAACCCTTAAAAGGACTGGGGGACTGATTTAGCACCCCCCCCCCCCCCCCCTCCCTCTGCGATTTTCACAATTACCCTCGGCAACGCTTAAATATTCCAAGGTGCCACTTCTCTTGACTTGTTTCCTTAGAGTCTGGCGCAACGTTTGATACCAAATCTGTGCACACCGGGTCAACGGTCCATGTGTTACGTAACATTTTGATGATCGCATGTCACAGACAAATTCGCATTTTTCTAATTCTTCCATGTATATAACACACACAGTTTTTACATGCACCTTTATGTTGCAGTTTTACACCCATCTTTTCACAAGTAATGTTAGTATTCCACTTTGGCACGGTGAAAATACTTATTGTATTCTCAAAGAAAAGGATAAAAACAAAGAAAAAACATAGACAACGGTGAAACGAAATAAATTTTCGTGATTATCCTGTTGTCTTATCAGAGATTGGGTCAAATTATATAATCTTAGCATGTATACGGCACTAGGAACACAATTTGTGTTTGATAAGAATCACCAAATATTAGAAAAATGTAAAAAATACGAACAAAATACAATTTCGCATAATTAATTAGCTCTAATTAGCATATTATAATTAAAACAAAACAATAACTATGAATATTGTTGAGCTTATTGGCATCTATCACCATACCAAATTTATTATTTTTTTAACTGGGCAATAGTGTAGAACTTATGGACATCTATCGAGATGCCAAATTTGGAGTCGATCCGAATTTCGGTTTGCCCAGATATTGGGGAGGGGGGGGGGGGGGCCTTTTAACCGCCCCCCCCCCCCCCCCCCCCCCAACCCCCCCTCAGTTTTAAAGGTTTAAAGGTTCAAAATAGCCCAGTCTTTTTAGGGTTAACATGAACCTATGTAGGCCACTACATCTCTGGAGATTCGCCGGTGCCTCAATATGCTCAAGCTACAGCAATAATGTGTAATACAGGGCTGATGGTGCTGATGATATTATTATGTATGTGTATACGTCGCTGAAGTGATTTAAACTACCTCGTTAAATAGGTTTTTTATACATGATTGTGTATGCGAACAGGTGACATCAATGTATATTGTTGTGCCAGCCCGCCTTGGTCCACTGAAGGTATGGATGGGTTGGTTCTTGTTTAATAGTGCCTTACCCTCAACAGGATGGATGATAGTATCATGGACCCCTAGTGGACTGTCGTGATTGGGTCCCTGTATGTCGATATCTCTAAAGGTACAGGTAGCGATTCGCTGATCTGGTTAACGTCTAAAATACCATCAACAGGATTGATGATGGCAGCATTTATGGACCCAAACAGGTTAAAACTTCCTTGGTGATTGGGTTAACTATACCTGTGAAGGTCGATATCGCTGAAGATTCATCCAGCGCAGCATGCAACGGCAATTATATACTGCGTGCCAGGACTCAGTCTCACTGAAGGTAGCAATTCGCTGGTCCTGAATAACGTCTGCCGAGCCTCAACAGGGCTGATGGTGATATCTATAGCCGCTGAAGTTCAGGTGGGAAGACAGGTCACCCAGGCTACTTTGCAGGTGGCTGGTCTCACAGAATACCACAATGATCTCACCGGGCACTGGCTCCCTCTGCGATATAAGAGTAAATAACAGATATATCAGAATTTATATTTATAACGCGAATCATCATTAGCATTTAAAGAGATGAGTTAATGCATTGCAAGGGGCCAGATTTAAAAGTGTTCTAGGGAACATAGTCATAATCAATCGGCGATAAAGTCCGACATAAAGTTTCACTTTTTTCACTAGATAAACAGTGTTACAACGATCATGGTAGATGCCGGGTTGACGTCTCATGCAAATATGACAATTAGAAAAAAATGTAATGAGGTTAATGGATCACTTTAGTTGCGCCAAGCAACCAGAAAAGGGTTTGCCACGCATACCACTTTCATGTTTGACCTAAGGACGCTACTGATTTGTCCATCTGCAAAGAAAAAGTGATTGTGTCACACATTACCACTACACGTACATGATCTAAGACGCCATTGATCGGCCCCTCTGCAATAAAACGGTGATTATTTCCCCCGTTCAGGACTAATTGATTTTGCTATTAACAGGTGTTCTACTACTTCTACATAAACCCTTGTCTAGGACCCAGTCTTGAAGGGTTTAATTAAGAAAGAAAAATCAAAATAAGGTCAATGACATCAATCAGGTTAGGAATTAATAATCGTTTTTAAAGGGACAACAATTGTTTCTCCTTATATGCCAACATTAAATTCACATTTATATTCTCTTTCTATCCCACCTGTCCTTGCTATGTCAGTTGGGTTGAGGGGAACGTCACTCCTCTGAAGCGGGAACTCTCCAGATGGGATTCAGGACGCTGCCGGACTTCAAACGTGTAGTTTGTGAGAGGTGTAAGGCCTGTGATGATGTATTGGGTAATCCATAGCGCCTCTTTCGACCGGTACTGTAGCTGCAAGAGTTCTGTCTCATGGTGTTCACTTCTAGTGAAATAAATCTCGAAGGCATCGTGGGGATCAGTGACGTCAGGCGGTGTCCAGTTGATGTTGGCGGTCAAGATGTTTCACTCCATTGAGCGTTATGCTAGACAGGAGAGAAGCAGGAGCTGTAATTGACAATAATACAAATATATTGATACTGAAAATCTAGTGCATACTATCAAAGAAAATCAAAAGAGAAACGATGTGCTGAACTAGCTTGAATAGCTGACCACTTCTAATCATCTCTCCTTCCAACCTTGCTGCAGAGTTATCTACATCAATAATGGCGATGTTTGATTATTCCTGAACCGAGAATTTGATCCTTGTATATAATATAGCAAACTGGTTCACCATAATTACTAAACAATTGTAAAAAAGGCTAATGATAGCAGCTTTACTAGCTTTAAAAACTGACCGCTTCAAGCGTAGGTAACATCAGACAAACCAAAACTTGTTTCCATGTTTCTTACTGAATAAAAGTAAATAATCAACATTGCAAAACTGCAAAATCACTAAACTACCTGTAGCTTAAATAACTAGCCCCATTAAACCCCTCAACCAGGCCGGGTTATTTTGGCTATGCTCTGGCTGGGTGGGGGGGATTTCCACCCCCTGGCCTGGTTATGTTTAAACCAATATGATTCCATCGAACAAACTTCTTGTAAACTCATACTAGGTTCTTTTATTTAATATTTTCAAACTGTTATACAGTTCAAGTTCATTTTATAATATAATATCATACATGTATTAATCATATAAATAATGCATTGAAATTTAAAGAACAAAAAAGTAAAAAACTTGTAGGCTGTAGCCCCATTTTGAATATAAAAGTATAGAGTTTGGGCAAGTCCAAGCTATTT
>JBAMJV010001770.1:0-7500 GCA_037951105.1 Echinarachnius parma
GAAACGAAATTAAACGTGCCTATATTTAGTGGCTGTTCCTTTGCTATTCCGTCATGTCCGTGGCAATAACGGTATCAACGTGCCACTACGTGACAGTTACTTGGCATACGTGACTCGGGAAGGCAACATTCTGCCACGTAAAATCAGCCTGACTTGTGGCCTGGCGTGGTTTTTTAACGGGAGGAGGGTGCGAGGAGGTGTGACTGCAACCATAACATATATGAATGATATCACAGTACAAACTGTAAGCGAAATATTTGAAATTCAATATATAACACGCATCACTAAAACATAAAGGAAATGGCAGGTGTACTCCTATTCGTGCTCGATGATGATATAAATGGAAAGATGATTTGACCCTTGGGAGAAGCTGACATGGAATTCAATAAGCCTCGGGCGATAACAGAGAGAGTTTAATGCGTCTTGCATTTAGCTTGTCTAATAATACAGCATGTAAATTCCGTCTGATATCAATGTTCAAGGGAAGTAAAATGCAGTGGCGGATCTACGGGGGGGGGGGGGTTAGGGGGTTTAACCCCCCCCCCCCCCTCCCCTCCCCCCCCCCCCCTTGGGCTGCCAAGTGAAAATGTGATGTGCATAGAAAAAACGCCATCATGTGTCCAGACCCACACAGTATCCGCATCGTCATTGGGTCAACCCCCCCCCCCCCCCCCCCCTTAGCAAAAAGCTAGATCCGCCCCTGAAATGTACTATGCTCGCGATATATGCCTGGGTTACTGGGTATGAAAGAAACTGATTATGGCCACATTACATACAAACATAAACTAGGATTAACAAAAAAAATGGCAGTGATACCTGTCTAAAAGTTGTTTTTAGGGAACCCGTTCGCGATTGGTGAATCGGTGGGGAGGGGGTCGAGCATGCTCTTTGTATTTCTGTTTTGTATTAAACTGTTTACCCTTATATGTTTCTTATTGTTTTATGTCAAAATATTGGGGGCACCCATTAGCCCCCTTGCCCCCCCCCCCCACCCCCCCCCCCCCCCCCGTAGCTACACATGCACTGTCCCTTGTATGTCAATTTCTGCATGGCTATGCGGTGATCAACAGCATAAGTGTGTCGGGCTAGCTGATATCACATTCATTACATTTGTCACGAATTTGCACGTATACATTCTTTCTTTCATCATCATCCTTTCGGATGAAAGGATGGTGATAATTATGTGAGAAGTCATTAAAGGGATCTAGTAACTTTGTTGACATGTGCAAAAAGTGATGAATGGTTGATGAATGGTATATTGTTGTTATCTCATATGTCCAACAGGGTATTGTGTGAAAATTTCAAGTCAAATGGACATTGCATGGCCAAGTTATGAGCAAAAATGCAAAGTGATATAAACTAACTCACTGCACTCACTTTGTACACGGTATGAAAGACACTCCGGGGCAGTTTTTCATATCTGAATACTTGATCGTACATATCTTTGTAACGAAAGGGAAATTTGAAAAAACGAAACCTGTCCCATGATTTTATTGTTAATACGAATACAACAAGCTATGAGGGAACCGCTAGAATGAAAATTTTATTTTGAGGATTTGGACAATGTTACTTAGTCCTTTAAAGTGATCCATTAACTTCAAACGATTTTGTCTTCAAAAGGTGATAGTCTTCAAAAGACTTCAGTCATACTTGTCAATACCTAGGTATTTGTCAAGGGGTGCAATGTTTCTAAAATGCCCCCCCCCCCCCCCCTCCCCTCTACACACTTTCTCTTTCAGATAACTGATTGGGGGCGCAAATTATTGGCGGCATCACCCTACGTTTGTTTGTTGTTGTATTTTTTTACAAAAGTTTACAATTATGTTGTGTATTGTTTTGTCAAATGATTGGAAGCCCCATGCCCCCCCCCCCCCCCCCCCCCAGCGCTACGCCACTGATATTCAACACGGCTTGCATTATACATGTACAATGTACATTGTCCCCTGAGGGGTGAGTGCACGTGTAGCGACTCTAAGTTATCATCGATTGATGCCATATTGTATGCAAAGCATCAATTATCGTATACTAGAATGGGGAAATCCCTAAATCATAACATTATAATATAATTATACATGTATTCACAGTTATTTCACACTTCCTTTTTGTTTAAATAAATGGGCTTTGTGAATTTGTAATGATCGTGAGGGAATTGTGTAGTATAGTAATAACCATATTTGGTGAATTAGGTATAATTATCGCAATCAACCGTAAAATGTAAATGACGATGATAGTATAGGAATGAGTATCGATGAACAGCGTCGAAATGTAAAATCAGAATGAACGAGCCATCAAATCACATTATCACTTGTTATATGCAATGCTTGCATTAACCTATAATACTGTAGAAATCTTCTGAAGAAAGGGCGCATGCAGTCAGTGTATCATAATAGTCACATGTGTTTGTGAGAATATTATTAGCAATTATAATGAGGTCATTGAATTGTATATCGATTGACTTGTACAACGCAGAATGGACATCGCCATCAAATCACCGCCCCCATGGAGTTATGAAACAGTCACTGGAGTTTGTGAATATTATTATTATCAATGATAATGAGGCTGTTGAATAGTATATCGATCGATTAATAACAACAGTTGGAGTGAAGAGCGCTCTGGATCTGTACAATGAAACAGTAGAATGAAATCATCATCAATTCACAACCTCCCATGGCGGAACAAATAATACAAAACACATATTCCTCACTGGATATAAAGAGATCTAGTGACTTTGTTGACATGTGCAAAAAGTGATGAATGGTTAATGCAATGTATGTAGTTGAATATCTGATATGTCCACTGGGTATTGGGTGAACATTTCAAATTTAATGGACGTTATATGGCCGAGTAATGAGCAGAATGCAAAGTGATATTCACTAACTCATTGCACTGACTTTGTACACAGTTACGACTATCCAGTGGATAGTTTAAGTTAACATCAGAACACTTCAATCGCAAATACCTTTTTAACGAAAGGGAAATTCAAAAAACAGAAACCTGTCCAGGTAGTTCGAATAGAACAAGGTATGAGAGGAACCACTAGAATTCCAATTGGATTTTGAGGATTTGGACAATGTTACTAGATCCCTTTAAATATAACATAATCCGAAACGCATCTTCGAATGTAAATAGATCGTGTACTTTCATGTCTTTCATAGTATACAAGGCTACAAGCGAAGTACTTTGCATGATTCGTTGTCTATTGTGATTCGATGAAGACTTATGACTGTATCTAAGGACGCTTTTCTAGACTACACTATACGTAGTACATGTAGTATGGCAATGTGTGTAAACATTATGCCTACAATGCTACTTTTGAAAACAGTATACTTGTTTACCGAGTATACCATTGCATGGGGTTTCACTTCTATTTATAAAGTGGAGTGTAACTCTAGCATAAGAAGTTTCATTCGACAAATATATCACGTAATTGGTTTACTATACATATTTTCTCTCATAATTATTGATGCATAACCTTGTACATGACGATCCCTTACATACAAAATACTTATTTCTGATCAGTTAAGTCATCATACGAAGAAAAAAAATGAACAAATTATAATTGAACATCCAGACAATATCATAGGTTAGGCACATCTGGCTATGCGACTATTTCAATGATAATAAGATGATTATCGTACAATGTTGATATAATTTCCTGGCCATTAAATGATCGAATGATCAGGCATTACCATTTCTACAGAAATGATTATGAAACTGACCTCGATAAAAATTTTAAAAACTCTCATTATTAGCAATCGATGCATGCGATATATATACATGCATCCTGCCCTGCTGATGAATACTAACGTACATTATATGCATGGTAATAAATTATACCCATGCACTCTGATAACGGAATGATAAATTACCAACGTTTCGTTGTAAAACTTATCTCGTTTTATGTGTTTTATCAGGGTCTTTCGATGTGTTTACTGTTATAATTAGGTCCACTCCTACCAACATTCCGTACTCAGCTCTGCTTTCTATCATTATACCTACGTATCTGTATACTGTCCTGTTGGATAGAATATCATATAACATTTGAAATATAAAAAAACATTTATTTGATGAATGAGAGTTATTCGAGACCTACCTATGGAAGTTGTGGTCATCATCATCCTCTCCGTCCCCACCACCGCTTATCCTCCGCCACACGTTCGAAACCACGGACGATGGCGAAAACATGATGTCGAATGTTCACGATGTACGTGTACGATGTATAATTATGTCTCCCACGACCACGGTGAAAAGTATATAGCGTTGAACTCCGAGATGAGGAATGGTCACCGACGATGTCGAATAATGATGCACGGAGATTCGTAAATAGAGGTACGGTTAGGTATAGCATAGAGTCAAGACTACACTGTACATCCGATCACGTTAGTGTTTTATATTGTTACTCATCTTCTGCTAGCTGTTACTGCGGGAGTGCTGAATAGATGATGATACTGATGCGGTTGGTGTAAACCACATGGCATCATCGGGGCTTGGAGAGGAGTAAGGAGGAGTAGGGAGGAGAGTGGATGATGTGAGGATGCGGGCATGAGATGAAGATGGATGATTCAAGTGTATATATATATAGCTCCAGATCCCCAAAATGCAGGAACTTTTCTTCTCCCCAATCTGATGATTCTATTATACTGAACTAATCGTGATCGTGCGTATTATTATAGTCCTATATATTTTGTGGGAAATTGCACTGGCTTGCTCTCTCATCCACAGTAACTTAGCGCTAAAGCAGGAAATACTTAGTATGAAGTTTCGCTTTATTATACACTCTCCCTTCCATTCACAATAGTTCTAGTCTTTGGTTCGTATTTGTAATGCGATTAGAGGGTTGAAGTTACACCAATGCAGAACTCAAATGAGCCTTCTTGATCATAATACATGTACATGTAGTACATAATGTACTTGTATGATATACGATATTAAATTGCTCCTTTCGGTATAATTCCAGCTAACACAGCATCCACGTTGCTCTTTAAATGTAAGAGAAATCGTGTAGCTCCAGTAATAGTGGTGCGGTTCAAAATATAGAAGAATTTCCATCCACTTTAGCTCCCAAAAGTTAAAATCATCGTCATGCAGCACGCTGTGGGTCCACTGGGTGCCCCGTTCACATGCTGTTACACTGGTCTTGAGACTTGACCTTAATCATTCAGTCAAAAGAGTTTTTATTAGGGGCGTCAGGAGCTCGGAATGCTTTGTAAGGTTGTGTTTGCAATTAAATATAGCTGGCGAGTAAACTTCAACTTTAAACTCTCGTAAATATAGTATAATAATATAAAAGTCTATTTGCGTTCTTTCGATTCACTTCCGTTTCTGTTGATTCAACTAGTAAACAGGTTCAAAAGTATTATTGTATTCATTTTCAATAGGTTATAATATTTGCACATCCTTCTGCTCCTGCAAATATAATATAGCTAACCTGTGGTGCAGGAATAATATGGAGTTCTCCCACAGGTTCACAATTTGAGCAGTCGTATATTATTATGATATTAATCGTTTAATATAGGTGGAATTACTCCTGAATTGTGCTATTCCCACACAGTAATATATAAGATCTCCACGTTCCTGCGAGCAATGGATTAAGGAATTGATACGAAAGTAAAGTCGTCCCACACTTTCGCTACAGGTATCATCCAAAGAAGTTTGTCCAAGTGTTCATGGTGATCCGCAAATGAGAATGTTTTACCGCATAATTCTGTCCTTGAAATGAGAAGACAGACAGTTTATTAATCACAACACAAACATCAACACCTCTAAAGAGATGGCACAGTTTTTGCAGATGCACATTTATATATATACAGATTCAAACGAAACAATTCAGAGAGTAAAGCAAAATGATCCCCAAACAAAAATATATAATACGGTAAATGTACAACCCCAGGTGTGCACTAATTCGCCGGTTATCTTCTTGTTTTGTTCACTTTATTGTACTGCTCCCGCACGCGCACACAATCGCCGTATACACCCACCCTCTTTAATACAGTCTACCGCCTCCAAAATATATCGGTCGAAAACTGCGTTCCCATTTTTTTCCTTATTTGTTTTTTTTCTTCATGTGGGACTGTCTTCTGTCTTCTTTTGTTATTTCGTTACGCAAAGGTAGTTTCGGACAACAACTGTCAGCTATTGTGCAACCCCGGCTGATTGTGTCCAAAAGAAGAGGCTGATGTGAATGATAATAGGTGAAAGGAATGTCCTATGCTTATCTAGTAGGTAACAGCCTCGGGCCCATACCATCGATATAAAAATACTAGGGAAGTGTTGAGCAAAATAACGCCCTTGGGCCCTTTACACTCCGATATGTTCGAAGCATTGCAAAAAACATTCTTTCATAAATAATATTTGTGGTAATTATAAATGTAGTAGAATAAGTGGCAGAAATATCTTAATGCATTATTGCGTCCATAGTAATGTTATAATTATAATGGTAATAGTCATATAAAAGAATCATAAGCATAATAATAATATAAGTATTATTATCTTGAACGATACCAACAAATAGGCTCAATAATATGATAACTGATAATTATTATAAATAATTATTATTTTAGATAATCGGGATAAAAATGTATGCACAAAATGACGTCCAGTCGTATGGAACCAATACAGACAAACCTGTGTATAGTGAGCTCTGGTTACAAAACAAGTGGTCACTGTAGACAAGTGTCCTCTTTAAGCAGGATACTTATACGGTTTCCTCTGCAAGGGATCACTTTTGGTGGTATAGGCATATTTGCTACTGTAGACAGAAGGCCACTGCTAGGACAAGTTTAAAGAGGTAGTTCAGTTTTGGTATAGGGGGCTCTGCACAAAATAATTTGTTTGTGAGATAATGAAAAAATGAGTTAAATGTGAAAGAGCATACAATTTTAATGGAAGAATAAACTTGATTTGATCAAACTCGGTTCAGAAACGACTGAAATATCAATACAAATATCCGATCGGAATAAATCTTGGCACCAGATTTATTTGATGATTTGTAAAAAAAAAAAAATAGAAATGCTTATACTTTTTCAAAAAATTTCAAAGGAGGTTTTTAAATAGTTGTTGATGTTGATAGTTCTCTATTTAATCATTATTTCAACAAAACATCACATGCCTAATTTTGTATGAAAAATGGTTGAAACCAATGCCTTTTTAGAAAGCGCCCTCTTGTGTTTTAATGACCATTTTTGAATGATAACAGGCTTTTAACATAGTCGTTTGTAATTTGAGCATGGATGAGTTATAACTATTAGTTTAATATTATATGACCTATGACATATACTACTCAAAAAAAAGTTAAGGATCACTTTTTTCTTAACTTGTATTTTTTTCCAAGCTATGAGTGAGGTCTTACCTAGTTCTTTCATTTTTTGTTTGACTAGATGGTGTCCTCATTGGAATACAAAAATGATGCAAGAGACATTATGCAACAACTGAACCACATGTGATATTGATTACAGTGTGTTGGAGGTCATTCAGGAGTAAAATATGTCATTTTAAAATTAT